>BGPT01002246.1:83546-100235 GCA_003297045.1 Symbiodinium sp. clade C Y103 | reverse complement strand
ATGCTAGGATTCTAAGGGGAAAGGGTGTGCAGACGAAGAAGTTGAAGATGTTCACTGTTGTAAGCTCAACAAGCGCAACTTTTGTCCTACCAGTGTATTTGTTGATTTTTGTTGATTGGTTTTAGGGAGGGAGAGGAAGGGAGAGAGCGAGGGAGGGAGGAGGGAGGGAAGGGAGGGAGGAGCAGAGGGAGAGGGAGAGAGAGAGACACAGAGACACAGAGACAGAGGCAGAGAGAGAGAGAGAGAGAAATTGAATACAGTAAGTTTTGGGCAGACAGATTGGACAAACATATTGAAGCCATTGGTACATGTCAAGGTTCACTCAGAATACTCCATGCTAATATGGTCGACAATGATTAGTTTCACAGGCTACTCCAATGATTGCCACGAATTTCTGTGGTTCCCAAAGTCAGTCCAGTTTAAAAAAAAGGAGTGGATATCGGATAGAATAGTGATAGTGGTCTACCAATGAATCTATGCGTCTCCCACTTCATATAGACATTTCTGCTCGAGTTTATCCCAAATCTGCGAATTGTGGCCACCCATCCGAAATGGCCCTATAGTTGGCATGTCTTTTCCCACCAACATCTGGTGTCGTTGGCTGGTTCGCATCCCCAGCTTCTCAGTTCATCTTGGGATAAGATCCATTTCCATGTTTGCTGACTAAACCCTCACTATCAATGGTGTGCGTTTTTGTCTGGAATTGTCAACGGTTTCTGTGAACATGAGGTACCATTAGGTACCCCAAAATCCATTGGCTTATCAATCTCATCACGATTCTTACTGGTGCTTAGTAGAGAAAAGTATGTGAATGGGATGATTCTTGTTATAGTCATTCTGGGTCATTCCCCCATTCCCTAAGTTCAGCACCAGGTCTTTGTCGCCTGGCCTTTCCGACGCTTGGACTTCGCCGTTGGTTTAGGCTTCGCAGCCTTTTTGGCATCCTCCCAGTGGCGGAGGAGAACGCGCCACTGGATCGAGTATGCTGAAAAATGATTGAAAATCATCACTGACAAATTGATGATCCAATATATATAGTATGGTTTGACAGGTTGTACTTGAAAACTGTTGAAACATATTTGGGAAGGAAAATTGGCGGAAAAAACTACGAAATTGGCGGAAAAAACTACGGTATATGAGCGCATTGCCACCATCAGCGAGCCAGATTGCAACCAAAACAGGTTCGATGATCGCTTTTGCAAGCTCACAGATGCTGTGGGTCCAACTTCGAGGTGTCGGGAACCGATCACTGTTGAATCATTTTCAGTACATATAACCCATCTGGCTGTTGGTCCATTTGGAGCCATGATCCAGACTTCACAAATGATCACATGATCCAGGTCCTCCAATTCGGCGTCCAGCTCCTCCACTTTCGACAGATCCTGGCAGTCCCGTGGTTGTCTCTGGTTGACCCAGAAGCCTGTTGGAACCAGCCCCAAACCCTCAGCAATCGGGTCTGGTCATCCCAAATTGAAATGATGGAGCTTTCTTTTTTGAGGTAACTATAATAGAAATTGAAACAGTCAACCAGCAACTGAAAGGATTGGCCCCAAAGAAGGCTGTGGCCAGCAATGTGCCTGTGTCCACTACCACATGGTTCGTTGGATGATTCATCATTGATGGATTCAGTACCAGGGACTAACACTGCCAGCTGGCATGGATTGCAGTCTGCCGTACTAACAAAATCGGTGTCTATCATGTTTCGAGTAAGCTTGAAAATGAGCTGCCACAGAAACCATGCTGGGATGCATCAATTCCCAGCTTCCTGAATCTGAAGTGCCAAACCTCATTTCCGAAGTTCCCCTTCCAAACCAATTCCTTTCCGTCCAGCAGAACTACCTAGGCATCACCCTATCCCACCACCCCAAACGGTCAACTCCTTCGTCGCTGTCCAGCCCACAAACTTCTGCGTGAAACTCTCCTCAGGACACCAAAGGCACCATAGAGAACCACGGGGGATGGAGGAGGTCTTTGGGCAGTGATGGTTATGAGTGATCGTCCCTCAACTTGCTAAATCCAATCATAAACCATACCTCATGCGGCTACAAAGTCTGGGGCTATTGCTCGGACGGTCTTCTACTGCAACTCACAGCTGGGCAGCCAAACCTTAAAATATTGGAGTACGTGCAATTGGGTCTGTCACATTCACAGTGGTTGGTGAGGCCCCCGGAAAGCGTCCGGGAGTTGGATGTCCGAGGCGCTACATGTTTCAAATAGGCAATGAGCTCAGTCTTGAATTTCAGGCCTCGGGAAGAGATGACAAGCAAGGCAACTAGAAAAGCATACCTGTTTCAAAGTGTGGCACTACAACTGAGCAAATGAACACACGGAATTCCAGCCACGTCCAATTGTTAGTAGCCCTTCATTCTTTTAAACACAGGTCAACCATTTTAAAAGACCGTCAGCCACAATCGAATCTCTGGATCTGTGATTCCTCATGATGCCCACGCATCCTCACCATCAGGTCCCAAGCCAAACCCAAGCTCCAGACATATCCTATCATTGGTCACTTTCAGTATCACCTGGCAGTTGATCTTCAACTTGTGTCGATATAGCTATCCTTGGGATTTCTTGAAGGTGCTGGAAATTCGGGGACATACCAGTTTGAAGCCATCCAACACAGATGATCTTTCACAAAGAAACGCTTCATTGGTCGAAACCTCCCACATTCCGCCCACGGACCTTGCCCTCTTTGTGGCGATACTTCACCAGATATCGCGTCCTGCGTCAGACTGTGGTGGGTGCTATATAGTTTGTTTGCCAAGGCGAAGAACATCAATACAAGTATCTTACACCATCACTTACTTGAAAGATACTAATACTATCTAAGACTGTAATCAATAATAGTTTAACAAATAGTGACTTAAATAGTAAATATTACATAATATCTAAAATTATACAATGTATCAATAATAGACATAAAGTCTAAACCACGGAGATCATCTCTGTTTTTCAATGATACCAGTTCTGCTTCTCACCTGCCATTTGGCATCAAACTATCTGCCTTTTTGCTGGCACCTTGCGCTGTGGCCATAAACCTCCAACTGATTTGGGTCTGAGAATAGGGTTACCAGGGTTACCATGATGGATTCCCCAATGGATTACAATAATTTTCCCCATGATTGACATTTTTCGGGGCCCCTATGATTGGTCATCTTCGGACTCCTCAGTGGTTGTTGCTTGAAGAGCTCTTGGGCTGCCGTCTCAAAGTCTTGGATGTCGCTCAAATAGACCATGGTCCTTGGCTCGGAAGACTAAGGATATGGAAAAACCCACCATTTGTAGATCATGTTGACTATTTCCTCATGAAACTTTAGACCAGTAGGTTTTCCCATGGTGTCCATATCAATGTGAGTTTGCTGGCAGTTCTCGCAAACCACGCACTCGAAAGCACTGCATCGAAGTAGATCGCATTGGATCCTTTCTGAAAAAGTTCTGCCAGGGAACAGCACATGCAGCCCCCGCCCCTCCCCGCGCGATTCTGACGGAGCCAAAATTTGACGAAGCCTTGAGCCAGAAGCCTCGAAAGGTTGATGTGGCGACCAGAAATTTGGGCCACCCATGAATCCAGACATCATATCACGGCCAGTGAAAATTAAATCCATGACTATGGAAGTGGAGATGGAGTTTGCCAGACATCGGAACTGTTTGCCGAAATCCCAGATTGATGTATCTGCTCAAAGCGTTTTCGATGTGTTCAGCTGAACAGGTCTGGGTCCAAGTGGTGGGTACATGTTCCTGGGCCTGGGACCAATCAGATTAAGGGACTCAGCGGACTCTATCGAAACACGCTGTACGGCTGTATCTTTGATGAAGATATCTATACAAATCAGCTGTTAGACAAGTGTGCAATTGAAATATATTCATCATCATCATCATCATCATCATCATCATCATCATCATCATCATCATCATCATCATCATCATGAGCCACAAAAACAACCGCAATGATCAGGAAACACAATGAGGTCTTCAGATAAATAGAAACAAAAACACAAAGCAAATAATGATTGATAATTAATGGTAGTAATGATAATATTAATTGTAAAAACAATAATGGTAATGATAATAATAATAAGAAGAAGAAGAAGAACTTCACTCCCACCCATGACATGGATCAAAGTTGATGCGCTTAAGAGCCACACAACCTCCGAGTCTTCATCCTTCGGCTCATAGCCTAAGTCCTGGGCCATGAGGCAGCTGCTGCACCTGCGTGAATCTAAGAAGCTCAGAAGACAACAAACAGAAAAAAGCTACAGCCAAACAAATCCATGTCTGAAACTTGACCAAAAGCCCCAGGCACCTGGATCTTCGGATGATTTCTGGTGCCCTTCCCATCCTTCCCCGTGTCTCCTGAAGCGCATTCAGCTTCTCCTGTGGCTGCTGTTTTTTTTTATGGGGGACCCATGGACCCACATATTTGGTAAGCCGTCCATTTTGGGTGATCATTCTGACCCACACGCAATGATTCGATTGGAATGGTAAGATTCCTGCCACACCTACAAAATATGGCGATGCTCTCAGACTCCAGCCTCTCAGCTACTTCTTAGCTGGAACTGATGAGTTGCTGCGGCTTCCCCAAAAGACCCCCACATCCCAGTTTGGTTTGTTGAGGAAAGCGGAAAGCTGTGACTTTTCCAGTTGTCTCCACTCCTTTGAAGAAATCTGTACAAACTCATGGCTTACCCTCTGGTATTTCACATGACTATGGGCAAATCAGCATTTTTGATAGGGAGATCATCTATACATGGGCCATGGGCCATGGTTATGTTAAATTACCCAAAGGTATGGGTCCGCAACTCTTTATTCGCCGACCTTCCTTTCCTCCTTTCGGCTCCTCTTTGCGCTGCTCATCGGGATTCGGCCACTTGATGGACAGATGCATCAGCTGAGCGACTGGTATGGTTGGTGTCGTCTGGTCAGTGATCCGCAGATTTTTCTCGCTCCGACGCTAGCAACATAGATCCACCTCTGAAATGCAAATCGTGCGGCCGACAAGCCCTGGAATGCTTGTGTTGCAATGCAGATAGACATTATACAGTAAATACATACATGTGTATTGCGCTACAGTTGCATTATGATTTCTTTCTGTTCTACTTTGATCTATCTACCATGTTCTTTCTGATGGTTGGGTCTTCGACATTTTTTCAGCATTTCAGCAAGACCTACAAAGGCAGAATGGCCTTCCAAGATAAGCCAAAGGGCAGCGATGGGAGCGCCGATCAAAGATTGCCACCAGTAATGTACTCGATCGGTGTGCCAGTCTCTGCTAGAGGTTCATGCTGGTGGGACTTCCTGCTTTATAAATCCTTCCTAGTGATGCCACGGCGATCCCTTGCAAGAAATAACAAGGATCGAATCACCAGATGTCCTGACATTTTCTCGATAGACATGACCTTTTGGTGGATTCAACAACAGTTTTATTGCCACCAAAAAAGTGATCTTAAGCATTGTCCCAAAAAAGAAAAATTAAGGATCCTGTTGGCCGGTGGCCGATGGCAGAAAAATTGACACACCACTATCCAACCGCCACCAGCCCGAGGGTCGGGTACCGATCTCAGTTTGCTCTCCTTGCTCTTGCAAAGATTGGATCGTAGCATCTGCAGGGCAATTCATGGGCTGCAGACGCTGCCAATTGGAAAAGCAGAACATGACTGTTGCAACTGCACTCAAGTGTGTACTATGTACCTGTTGTTCTCGGATTTGATGCCAGGAAACAAACGTCTGGTACACCAGATCGCACCTTTCCGAAGGAACCACCTTGTAAGACCTCGGTGACATGGCAGAAACAGCCGACCCTCCAGTGACATGTTTTGAGGCTGCCCCCATGGATATCCCTATGAAGGTTACATGATTCCCTTTGGAGCGTTGGTATGGTTCAAGGAAGCAGGTGGTAGGACTTTTGAACCTAAAGGGGTCTGGAGCTGAGCTCATGGGGCGTTAAAAATACAAGGGAAATCACAAAGTGTTGCCGCTTGATCATCTTTTGAAAGGGTCTTTGAGGGTTCGTGCGGTTCGCAAGTTGGCATTTCCAAATGGAAAATGGCAATTCCTTCTCAAGGCGACAGGATCATCCGAAGGACGGGTCTAACCCGTCCCAACATTTCAGTTTTTGCGGATCATCTTCCCATTCGGGGATGGGAATTGATCGAACAAATTCGAAATAGCGTGAAATGTCAGAGCGGACCAGACACCCTCTTGGAATCAAACATGGCGTGCTGGAAAATCCCCATTTACTTCGATGATTTTCCAAGCTGTAAACCTTTATTTAGCTCGCGCATTTCTCAGTGGCCCGCCGTGTTTGATTACCAAAAGGGCGATCCAATTGTATGATATATATATATATGTATTATACAATACATGAATTCTATATCCCATATCATTATATCCCATTGTTTTCCATTGTTGTTGGTTATAGCCACAAATATTGATGGTAATGTCTCCCATTATTTTTGACCTTTAAATAGCTACGGAACACTCATTCCTCACCGCTGGTCTCAGCGTCTCAGTGTCCCCACCATACCATCCTGCGCCGTTCCGCGCCATGGCAACGCATGGCCCATGAAGCGACTGGCGAAAGAAAGGGCTGGGTGCTGCGGGGTGGCTGAAGCCCTGTCCCCCTACCAATATGTATTGGGTTCAAGCCACTTATGATGGGTTTAACAAATTGGGATCGAACCATCAAACTTCGGTCTCACTAAGCATGTATGATACGTTTAACAAACCATGAAAATTTCGATGTTACCAACATTCATGGGGAATTTCAGTAACATAAATGACGTTGTAAAACGACGCATCATGGGGATATAATAGTCATATAACGAACAGCATGATGTTTTGATATGGATCAATAGTGGGTCTCACAAGGGTGCAACATGCGACAATACTAATATTGATCCATACCAATTTGGAGCCATTAAATCCATTGACCAAAGGGGGATACAGCTCCAGATCATTGCAAGTGAAACCATAGAGTGCGTCCCCTTCAACTCACCAAAATCGATCCAAAAAGTGATTCAATGGTGCATCTTAGGCAAAATATCATGATCCTAACATATCCTAACAATCTTGACAGTTGGATCAAGGGAAGTCAACAATTCTAGCGGCTTTGGGCGGGTAGCCATGATCACATCCCCACAGGTCGATTGCCTATAGGCCAAATGACGACTTGCCGGCGGCTGATCCTCAGGACCACCAGATTGTTGCGACAACCCACCATCTTGTTGGCGGAAATCTTTGCATCCTGTCAATAACATGTGCTCTTTTCTTGCCTCAAGTCACCACTGGGTTCTTATATAGACATCACCATGTGTGTATGTTTCTCGGTTGAAACCACCATTTTTGTTGGTCAAGACATCCATGGATGACAAAAAAAAAACGAAATCGCCAAGGGTCCATCGCCATAGTGCTCACTCCAGCAGGGAGCTTGTCCCACTTCACGAAGTCGGCTGAACAGGTCATGTTGGATGAATGTGGTGAATGGCTCAAAATTGGGTACCCTCCGATAATTTATGGTAATTTAACAGTTAGCTATGGAAGCCATGCCCAGTTTTTCGATGATGTGCCATCGAAGAATCCATGGCTGTGTTAAATTGCCAAAGGTAGCCCCCAAAACTCGTCACAAAAAAATGGGGGAAGTTTGTTCCATTTGGGTCAAATTCATCGGATAATTGTTGGTGTCACGTCAAAATGCATTAAAATAGCTGGTAGTCATGGATGTTCATCACCTCAAATACGAAATCTAGGTTTCGAGTCATCCCCACATGGTGTTGGCTCGATTTTTCTTGGGTGCTCAAGGACGAACGAAATGGTGGTGTCTCTCCTACTGAACAGATCATACCACATCAAGAAAACAGCAGTGAAGTCTGCGGTGGTTGCCCTCTTGTTGACATGGCTAGCTGGAGAATCCACTGTAGATTAAGTACCTCTTGGTACTGGATGAGATTGAAGTTTTGTAATGGGTTTCCTTCCAGGTCATTGCTGATGACCATCATGTTGGGGCCTGGGTTTCTGATGCCTCCCACGAATCCAGGACCTTTTTGTCGGCGGTTACGGTGTTCGAATAGCGCTTGGGAAGCGCGCAGGGAGTCACTTCGCACAGGTTCACCGAGGCTGTTGGTTGTTGAACCGTAGAACCCATCCTGCAGTGAAAATGGTGGATACCTCAGATTGCAATCTTAATGAACTAACTGATTGTAATATATTAATATATTGCAATACATTTGAACTGGGGATATTGCATTTCCAGACTCACCCAGATGTTTGAAAAATCAACTCATCTACATGAAGTTTCATAGCAACTCAAGCTGTGAAACACCTACGTGTCAAGATGTGAACCAGGTCTTGGTGCTGCTCCACTGCCCATGGAAAATCGCTGCGGTCGGCTGTGGCTTGTCAAAGCCAACAGCACTTGGTGCCGCGGACCACTGAAACGCCACTGGATTGATCGAAAAAACGTGAGTCAAAATTCCACCTTCGGCATCATTGAGGACATCAACCCCAAAACTCCTCGTGAGGACCAGGATTTCCAATGATTTCTCAATACAAATCACAAAGTTTGGGCTTATGCGGGTGAAGCACACTTACACCAGCATCAATCCAGTACTTGTTGCTTCAGCGTCAAGAAGCCTAAGTCAGATCCTTTCATGCACATCCGGCTTGTGCCATGTTACATGGGGATGAGCACAGGACGAAGACGTTGACCCGTGGCCAGTTGTAAGAACATCATTTTGCTGACTTATGCCCTGCGACAGGCCTGAAGAAATGGCTTTAAAATTGATAGACCAAGTGAAAAAGTGGATTGGCTGGTCAATTGAGGAGAGCATAAACTCCAAATTCAATGCCAAATTCAGTATCCAGTAGGACCAGTAAGATCTTCTTCATAGTCTCAGATCCAGCAAGACATCAGAAAAACCTAGGCTGTTTTTCTCGGCTCAGCCCTAGAGAATTGACAATCCCGACGTCGCAGAGGATCCCACCTTTGGTCAGGGCGCCATGGATCATCCAAGGGTGCTCAAAGGCGCTTAGGACGGAGAATGGGCATCCCAAAAGAGGGCTGATGTCGTGCCTTTCTGAAAGCATCGTTTGCAACTTGTGCAACCCCACCATCATCACCATCACCATCACCATCATCATCATCATCATGTTCATCATCATCATCATCATCATCATCATCATCATCATCATCATCATCATCATCATCACCATCACCATTGTCATCACAATCACCGCCATCACAATAAACACCATCATCAAACCGTCACTAAACCATCATTCAACGATTATTAAACCACCAAGAAGTCATCAGCCAAACATCAATAAATCATCCAACTCATACCACCCCCGCGCCAACCAACGTCCGCGCCTACAGCTTATCCAAATCCTCGGAGATCAGCCCGAAGACCTCGTCGGGTTTTCCGGTGCCATCCACCTCCGTCAGCACCTCCTTGAAGAACGGGGTGATGCCATCGATCTGGGAGTGGTACACCTTGAGACGTTCGCGGATCTGTTCCTCCTGGGCAGAAAGGGTGGCTGTTGATCGTTGGGACACTTGGAGGATGGCGAAAAATCAGACAACAGAAAATGTTGCCAAGTGTGGCACTGGGATTCACTGCGATTCCGAAGCATGGATCGTACTTGTGATGCTGCTAGGGAATGGACCCAACGCCAATGGGGGACTTCTTGGTGCTCTTCATGCTTTCAAAGATACTGTATCCTTCAACTTACAATACCCCAATGGACCGATCCAAACATCAAAACGCAGAAAGTCATTGGCTATGCAGACGCTCAATCAAAACTGGTCAATGACTTCTTGCCACTTGCAATGACGCTCAATACCCACTTTCATGCTATCAAGGGTCTCCAGATGCATCGCAGGTTGCTACTGGTATAGAAAGGATTAGAGTCAGAGACTTGGGAGGACTTTCACTCCAGACAACTACAAACCTTTAACTACGCCTTTGTCAGTCAAACACTTTCATAACATTCTACTTGATAGAACTTGGTAGAGATTCCATTTTTTTGAGGATCACCATGATCCAAGCGTTCCAAGATTTTTTTCCGTGCAACTCCCACGACGGCCTAGCGGCGCAAGCGCGTTGGACACAGCATCGTGCAACACCGAATTCTGGAAAAGAGTTGCAGATCCCATCAAAGAGAGATTCAGAGCCCAAAATCAAAGGCGAACTTGCTGATCAGGGGGCCACTTAAATTTTGTGGGCTGTGCTTGAATCCATTGCCAAGAAAGTCAGTTGCAGGGATTCGCAGTGAAACTGCAGCACGTGCAGAATATTTTGAACTCAAACAGCAGTGTGTTTTGGGTCCTTTGTCAATTCAAAAATTTGACGGCTGGATTTTGCCGTATTGTCGTCAATCAGCGAAATCATCTGCTTGGTCCTGTACGGTTTTGCGAGGATCACTGCATATCGGGACTGCAGGAAAACTTAGATTTCAATTGTAGGTTGGGGTACATCCTCAAACAAACTGCCCCGCCACAAGGCTCATTTCGGCAGGAATTTCTCAATGGTTTGTTGATGATATTACTACACTATGAAGTCTATGAATTGTAATGTATCAATATATTGAATATTGAAGACAATCGAATCCTATCTGCTACAGTATTGCCAACGATTCGCGGGGCCAACCTATCATACGATTCCTACCGGATTGTAGATCACATTGCAATGGAAATCTTTTAGAAAAAACGAATTGGCGGAAATAAAGCTGCTCAAAATTAGGGACCAATGAACAACTGGAAATCGTCATTGTTCCTGATCAACCATGAAATCAGGGGGTCAATACTATTGAGCCATACCCACACATCACTTGTCTATCTCCTGGCATTTCCTATCTATGTATCAGTTGATGTCCGAGTTGTGCAAACCTGGCCCCAGGGCCCCGCACGGAAGAATTTGACCGTCGACCTCCTTTGAACGTCCTATGTGGTGGCCAAGGGGACCAGACGGTCAAGTGCTGAGATGAACCAAGTTTCACCCTGTTGAGGTTGTGAACAAGCATTTTTTCCTTGAGAGTGGGGATTCCATCTACTGACAATTCAAAATAGCTCACACTGACAGTCACGGAGTAGTTTCCCCCACCCGCTCTTGTTAGATGCGTACACAACACTGGCTACCTGCCGCCAGGATCTTGGTAGCTGTGTCAAGCCTGAGCGATTGGCGCGATAGAAAGGTGCACGTGTGTGGCGATTTCTAGTGCTAATCACACCATGGCAATTGAGAAATTCATGGACACCTATTTCTAAGCGGTTTTCTTATTGGACCTGTGGGTTTTCCATTGCCATGTTAGATTACCAGAGGGTGGTCAAAATATGTCAAAATGCTCATCCGATCCAGATCTCAAACAAAAATCTGTGGTCAAGAGGCCCAAGGAGAGTTTCCATCCAAAATCGCAGGCAGCGGCGCAAGTCTCAGCACCTGAACCAGAAACCTCTGGGTCTCCGAACATGGCCATGTATGAAGCTCGAAGCCTGAGCTGATGGGACAAGATGCTATGGTTCAAGCGTCTCTGCGCAGGCAAATGGTCAGTGCCAACCCCATCAAAAAAACTAGGCATGCGTTCATGGCTGATCTGCAACCTATCTTTCTGGTTGCTCGGTGAGAATCTGACACTAACTCGTGCAAGTGCGCTTCCAAAAATCATAGAACCCCCAAAATGCACCCTAGCTGAAGGTGTATGAAGGAATCTAATGGTTGCATGGTTGTCGGGTTTGATTCCACCTGTGGCGGGATATTTCATAAAGATGTACATAATATATCTGATGGGAATCCCATCAACCAACGAGTGTAACTAACAAGACTTGGAGCAGGAATGGGGTCCGCACCTCCAGGCATCTCTGAGACCCAGGCAGTTGGTTCGCATAGATACAAACATTCACACCGGCTTCCTCAAACAGTCAAAATGCGCCATGTCCATATGCCCTGTGTAGGAAATGTACATCATGCACCCACTCCCACCATGATGGTAGTGGGCCCCCTAAACACAGCCAGTTGGTTCATAGTCCCCGACAAATCAGCTTGGTTGATATCCCCCAACCACTTATATAGGATAATAACCCCTACGTCAACCAAATCAAGAGGGGCTGCAGGTGGAACATGCGGCAACGTCCTGCAGCTCATCCTCTGTCACGTGGTTGTAGGTGGTCGGCACCGCAATGACCGGCACAGTAGGGAACTGGAAAGCCGAGGGCAGGAAGAATGGGAAAGGAGATGAGAAGAATTATATATAGATCCTTAGTACGACAGATCAAGAGGATTATCTGAAATAAAAACAACAGGGTATGTAGAATAGAATATTACTCTTCATCTATACGTTAACAGATCCTAGATCATACTAGGATATTGAAAGGATTGTATAATTGTTGATATCAACCTGGTCAATTTCATTGGGGGGTGCATTTTAATAGCAGAGGATCCCTTTTGGGATACCTCTAGCTGATGAGAACCTGGAACCCCAAAGAACCAGAAATAAATGGTGGCTTCCCCAAACAACCATTGATTATGTAGAGATTCTTCACCACAGCTACACAACCTAATATTTATTTCTGGTTGTTTGGGGTTGGGCTTCCAGGAACATCTCTGGCAGTTCGAAGTTGTTTCAGGGTCAACGGGTCAACCTTTACAACCTCCTGTGATTTGGGACACTTCATCCAAGCCATCTTGGCTACTTTCAGGATCATCGCGCGATTGGTAAGTGGTTGATGACTATTTACAACCCTGGTTGGTAAGTCCTCCAATAAGGGTCATGGGTTACATCTACAACGAGTCATAACGTGGTATATTTGTGCTTATGTACTAACCGCTTACGATCTGCGGGATGATTCTCTTCATTGCACACAACTTCAATCCCCAAATCGCACCAAAGTAGGCCTCTGCTCTCCACCGGCGCATGAAAGAGAAAATGTCATCCCCGTGCTTTTCCTGGGGCAATTGATCCCATCCACCTGAAAAAATATCACCCATATGGGCCCCCATATGAATAGATCCAATACTAAACCAGGATTTCCAGTTAAATATTCAAAATTAGGGGGAAGAGATTGCAGCTTGCTGTGGCAGAAGCGATCATGACCAAAGTTGAGAAGGCTCCATCTATACAATAACTGAGGATCATCCAGCTATCTGCATCGACTCCCCTACAGTTCATCATACATGCAATGAAACTGCCAGCAAAACTCCTTGGAGTGGATCATGATGCCATCGGCACCACCTTTGGTCACATATGCTTTCGCTCGTCGGAGGCACTGCCAGCGGTGGGTCAGGCTGAAGTATATGATGTAATCCGCAGAAGCCAGGTGGATTTGGGTTCTCACCAACTTTAACCAAATGGCCCGAGTGTTGAGGGAAAATTAAACAACAGCATTCTGATGAAGGAGACGTACGCATGAGTCATGCTCTGCACAAAGTCCCAAAGATCAGCACCTTGTCAAGTACCACACCGCACGTCATTGCGATGCACCCACCGAAAACCATCCCAGTACACAAAAATCAACATGTCCGAATTCGTCCGAATTGGAGACCCCCAGCCCGCAGATCTTTCTTGGGGTAGTTAGTAATGTATAGTAATTTATGTATAGTGCTCCCCAAAAAGATAGAAAAATCATGAAAAATCTGGATGTTGACTATTTCAGTGGGGATTGACTTTCCTATTTTTTGGGGGGATTAATTGCAAAATATTAAGAGTATATTAATGCGGCAAATCCCAAACCCACCTCTGCCATCCCTAGCGACTTGCCATCGGCAGCCCACCTCCTCCTCGCCCAAACCGGCAATGAGGGCCTCAGGTACGTGGTCGATGTCTGGCCATGATCAACTTAGGAGCCACTGAAAAAAAAATAACATGCCCCGCCCATCAAGATCCATCATCATCCATCATCATCCATAAAAATTCAAAATCCATCACAATTCACATCTGCCCAAACATGCGAAAGTCAATCTAAACCTAGGTCCAACAACCCCCCCAGGCAGCACCCCCCAGCACCTCTAAGCGCGCGAAGATCATGAAGTCTTCGGTAATCTGAGGTCGCAGGGGAAAGGTGACGGAGGAGACCATGATATCTGATGGTTGAATCCCAGACATCGTCGAAGCGAAAATTGACAGAGAACCGCTAAATTTGCGGCTGAAATCATGTGAAATCCAGAGTTTCCTGAAAAAATATCTTGAATCCATCGATTGAATGGGAACCTCAAAAGTCAAATCTGGATGGTTTCAAACAATCAACACGTGGGGCTGAGGCTGATTTTTGTTGACAGCAATGCTTTGGGTGGAGTTCTGTGGCAGACCTGCCAATCCCAAGAACCATCTGATAGAAGTCTAGTCTTGTAAGTTGGCACTAGAAAAAAGTGCAAAAATAAGAAAAAACATCTCCAAAATATCAAAATTTCTGAGAATCTAAGCTTGTAAAAATGTCCCAAGATCTCCGGAAAATTGAACCGCCATCAGTGCATGTTGTCCTCAGCACTGTTGGCAGCTTCACAAATCTTGAGAGGATCTCAGCCATGGTGTATCCTTGAGATCCAACCTGGTAATGGGATTGAAGTCCATCCTTTTCATGGGGACAATGTGGGAGCAGGGTCCATCCCTCTTCATTAGCGGCCTGGGCCGCTTTGCCCGCACGGATCTTCTCACAAAAGACCTCAACATCCTGAGAATTGGAGATGGTATGGATTGAACTATGATGAACTATGAACATCTATGAACCATCCCAAAATTTGGAAGTGTATCACATATTCTGTTTACCAATTGCTACCAACGTTTACCGCATGATTTCATGTGTGCAATGCCTACAAGTTGCTGAGGGTCAATTGCCCTGATCCAACTTGCTTGCAGCACCAACCCTGCGCTCCTCGAGCACCTGCACCCTCTCGGTGCCAAAGAGGGAATTTTGTTTCAGGCCTGTCCTGGGGCCGTGATGAGGACAGCCAAGCCGCAGCAAGGCTACAGAAGAGATTGACACAAATTAATCCATCTGTCCAATACTCAGGCAAATAAATCCAATGAATCCAATCCCAATCCATCAACAGATCAGTGCAAACATGTGCAAACTAACACAAGTACCAAAATCATTCAATCAGGGTCCAAGTATGCATTATGGACAGCCCAAGTCGCACTTCATTTCGGCATCCCATTGTGACCCCAAGAACTGCCAAAATCAGACCTTCTTTTTGAAAGGCGTCCCATGGTTAACAAGTTCAAATTGGGGTGCCCATGTTTTTTTGGGTCGGCTCAACAATTTTCTGGTGCCTATTTCGAGAAATCAGCATCGTTGGATGGAAATATCATAGTTGGACGGATTTTCATTTCATTGTTTTGTGCATTGTTTTCCCTCAATCCATTGAAATACATATTATCCCAGCTTTGGGTCATCCCCAGATGCATCCAACGCTGCCACCGCAGCCGCCAGGTGGCTTATCTTCGATGACCACGCCAGAGACGCCCAGGCGTTCCAACTTCCGCACCGTGAAGGCGAAAATCTCGGCAAGGTCCGTTGCGGATTTCAACAAGGATAGGGAACCAAGAATCAGTTGGCATATGTTGATATATGTTGAAATGATTTGAATGGACAATGGATGTATATCTATAGTGTATAGAATTCTATATGTAATTGTAGAATCTTTGGGATCATATTGCAGACCCAAAGAATCTGGAAAATGAGTTCCTCTTGCTGATCGAGACCTGCTCAAGCGCTGCTAAGTCCTCCCCCGCCCGGAGCCCCACCTCCTTCGCCCCACCAGTGTCGCCATCGTACAAGATAGGTTTCTTGGACACCTCCAACTAAGCTGCAGGAGAACTGACCCGCAACATGTTGGTATCAAACTTTGGAGTCCAAAGTCAACAGGCCAAGTGTCAGACACATGAATGTATGAGCCTCTTTCTCCGAATATCTCAAATCTCAAACCCACTCATATATCAGTCCTTCTCCAAAAGTTCCCGCTTGCACCCGCTTGACATAATATTTCCTCCAATTTCAGCCACTGCAACGCCTCTAAGACATCATCGACTATCTGCAGGCGCTCAGAAGTCGTGACAGTCTCGATATCCGGTTTGCCTGCCACTGGGGCAAGGATACCACCAAACTATTGAGCAACGACTGCCATGTTTCCAACCAACCCAACCCCTAAGGCAAGCTAGCTGACTCCCTCATGCTGTGGCATTCACAGATTTGGTTTCCTAGCCCCCATGCCAAAAGCCTTTGATTGCGCTTGAGGTGAGCGATGAAGACCAGAGACAGTCGAAGGTCACCTGGAAAAAAAACGTGGAAAATGACGCTTTGAACTTCGAACAGAGTCTTGACAAACTGGAATGACCGTCCTTTTGATCAAGTCATTTTGATCAACTTTTTGGAAATCAAAAATGATACTGGAAAATCCCCCAGTTATAGCTGGTTTTCCCATTGACATGCCCATTTGAAATGAGAATTTCCCATCAGCCATGTTTCAGTCCGCCTGCTTCCCATCTGGCCGCGTGGCCACAGCGGAGTCCACCACAAGCGCAGAAAAACCACTGTGGGCCTGCAAAGATGGATACAAAACCGGGACATCTGATGACTAAGGGATCTCAGGATGCTGCCCTCTGAGTATCTCTTGGTTCCTCCTGCCCTTACGAATTTCTTGCTGGACTGCTACTCCTTACCTTTTGGTATTTGTGAAATCGACATGTTTGATCGGTAAATCATCT
>BGPT01002246.1:61046-78546 GCA_003297045.1 Symbiodinium sp. clade C Y103 | reverse complement strand
AACTCCTGGAATGATCAGGACATGGAAGGGGCCAGCTAGGACTCCACACCGGTTCGCAGATCCGATAGAATTTGGAGTAGTTCCTGGTTTGAAAGGTTTCAAAATATTTCTAAGCAGGCCACTTTTGATAGCAGCTTTATTTGGGGATATCATAATTATCATATGTGGATCTTAACTCCCAACCAACTGGTGCATTGTTTTCATCCTCAACTGCATGGGAAGCCACGATACACCCACCATGCTAGGGTTGTACATCCGCCAGCCTTGAGATTTTGAGATGGATTTCGCAATGAGGGATTTACCCTCAATATGGCAACATTCACGGGAACATGATGTGTGTTTCAGGGTTTCACATCATTTTCAGACCTGAATAGACAGACCAAGCTTCGAGGTGGACCGCATGAAGAGCTCGTAGTTCGTGGTGGGGATTGCATCCATCCACATCGAAGCCTGGTGCGGCGCAACGCAACTGGCTTCGATATGGATCAAGAATGGGGTGCCAATGAAAAAAGGGTTCATTTTTAGTATTTGCCTTCTGAAATCTTCCGAAGAAATGCAGTAAGTCCCATTCCTCGATACCTTGTACCAAATTGCTGATTGAAGTGCCCCTTGCGCCAGTGCAAATTCCAAAGATCTTGTTTCATGATCATCATGATCATCATGATCTCCCGTTTTGTCGGAGGCTCGACATCATCGACAATTTCTGGTGGTAAATCCGCATCTGTTAATTTGTAAACCGAACCCAACAGTATCCCAATATCTTGTGGTGATATCGCCATGTGCGTATAAATGTGTATATACATAGATATATGATATATATATATATTTATTTATATATATATACATATATATATATACATATATTTGCTAATATTGTCCCTTCATTGTGGTAACCTGGCAAAAGCCCCATTTACTTTTTGGTTAAACCCCTCATTCCCAGCGACGATAAACGGATGCTGGGCACCCCCACTGAAGAATCCACCTGGCACAGAAAGCAAGAGAACCAAGGTGTGACTTTCTCCAAGGCTTTGAGGTACACCTGTGTATGATAACGTACATGTATTCACGTGTATATCATGTATGTGCTGTTATTACTATGTGTATATCTAGATGTGGCCATACTAGGCACATTCTATATGATCCGATCTGTACATGTCCGCGAGCCAATTGTTCAACCCCGATGGCTGCAGGAATGGGTCTCCAAACTACCAAAATTGGATAGGAATCATTCGGAATCATATTTCAAAGTTCATGATTTTGGTCAATTATATCAGTATCTCATATATGTATAGGACATTGACATCACATATAATATATCATATACATACTATACTATAAAGTATATTATATGGTCCATTCTTCAAGCTGAAGACCCACTCATGGAGTTGCACAGCTTTAAGCAAGACACAAACGAAGACAACCGAAACACCAAGGCGGGAGCTGTCTTGGATACCCACTCTCTGCGGGTGGAAACAAGAGCCGGATGACCCTCCAAGTCATTCAACGTTTTACTACTAGGCAGGAGCCAGTATTACAGTGTTTTTTTGGGTGGTACAGGACTGCCAAGCTCTCCACTAATTAATGAAACAAACAATGCAGAGGAAAATCCCGACGTAATCTACTGGGCAAGGCATCCACAAAACGTGAGCTAGGTTGGATTACTTGTCCCTTTCAAGTAGTGTGCATTTCTCACAGTAAAGAGGGACCCACACAAATGGTGACTTTTGCTTTCACCGTCCCATGTCGAGGGTACCAAAAAAATCAGGAACCCCGCAATGGAGTGGGGGTGCCCAATCCATTTTGGCCCGTATCCAAACATAGGAACACATAAGTGAGACATAAGTGAGACTCTTGCTTACAACTCGCCACTAACTCATCAACTGGGATGAAGCTACAAACTTTGCCGGAGGATATGTATCATGGGGATATCATTGTGTGTATGTACAGACTCGCAAGAGCATCCCACCATTCCCCCCCAAAACTCCCTAGATGACCGTCAATGAGCTGCCCCAAGTAAAGGAACTCAGCTCAACTCCTGGGCAAAAAGGCAAGGCCAAAATTCTCCAAGTGTCCCTGTATTTTCCAGGAAATGTGCATGGAAGCCCCATGAAACCATGTATTTGATGGTGCAAGATGGTAAAAATGTACATTTTTGAAAACATGACTTCCTGCAGTTTTCCCTGCAATCAGTCCATTGAAACTTTGCTCCATGACCAACACATGCGGAGAGATGGAAGTGTGCTGCGTTCATCGACAACGACAAGGGAAATTAGAACTAACCCACAGCTTCTTGGGGGGTGCAGTTTTATTGGGTTGAATCAACAACTACGAAAAATAGGAGTCAATGGAGAAATCTGGTGGTAGAAATGGAAAAACGGATACAGGCGACCAAAAGTGGCGCCTCCGGTGAACACTTGGAATGGCTAGAATGGCCTTTGACAGTATAACGGTCTTGTAGAGGGTGATCAGATGATCAGGTTTCATTTGGCAAATATGTGTGATGATCAAGGTGAAAATATCAAAGTCGAAGGTGAATTGACACTTTAAAAATCCAAAAGAAATGGAACACTAAAGTCATCTAAAGTCACTAAACCCAATACCTCAGACAGCCAGGGGGTCATTCACCAGTCAGTGTCAGTGGACGAAAGTTGCGACTGAGACACTTTCAATATCGGTGTTGTACTCGTAGACGAAGTACGCTGCTGATGCTGTGATCAGGGATCCTGCGATCTGCAGGAGATATGTAACACAATCCAAAAAACACCCAAATAGAACTGAATGTTTATGGGTGTGATGTTACATGTCCACATAGTTTGGCTCATGGCATTATATGTTTGTCGGCTAAGGTTCCATTTACATATATTTTTCCTAGAATGGGTTCGAGCAACCCTGCTTGTTGCGTAAATCCGTCCGCAACCATCCCCGCTCCACGCCTGACATGAAATTATAGGATGCAGAAACGGTGGTCACATCAGACGAAGACCTGGAGCGGCCATGCGCTTGGGGTGAACCCTAAGTCTCTCAAAAAATGGAACAACACAGGATATCATGTATATATTCATATATGATAGATACTTAAACAGCAGAAGAAAAACTAAAAGTATGTTTTTCAGCTTCAGATACTGTATAGATAATCAAAGAACACCAAAAAATCAGCTTCACACCATTTCACACCCGGAGCGACGAGTTTCTGACAGCAACGCCCAAGCAAATCCCAAAAAAATATCGGTTTGGGATCTGCAGGTGTATGCAGAAAAAAAGCATAAGATATGCACATATAGCATGTATATGTGTATATATATATAATATATATATATATATTCTTTTGTTTATCTATCCGGAGCTAGATTGACGTTGAATAAACAACTGTGTAAATTTATGAATAGATAAAACATGATGATCATGATGACACAAGACATGTATAGATTTGTACATCTCTTAGATTCTCTTCATTCTTGTCAGCCTTCATGGTGTTCCAGCTGCCCAGCTGTTTAGCGCCAAGATACATACTGGACAGCAGGAAGCGCACCACTTGATAAGCACTACCTGGTCAAGCGGAGCTTCACTGAACTGCTGCGGTTAGCTGAGGAAAGAGCATGACCAAAACATACCAAAACTGTAGCCACGGTCCCAGAATTCAACTCAATGATTTTCCGCACGAAAATACGGTTGGGAAACTCGATTCGTAGATCCTTGGCCCCCTCTTTAGATCAGTTAGCAAGGAATCTTCATGCCAGTCAATAAAGTTCAATAAACTCATCACCTGAATGCAATTTCCATCTGGGTTTGTCTGAAAATAGGGCACTCCCAGTTTCATGGTTGTCATCATGTTCGTCATAATTGAATGGTCATTAAATTGCTGGTTGTATATCAAAAAAAAATCCCCATTGTATCCCGATTGTGTCCATATATTCCGATCCCGATTGGTTGAGCAAATTCCCCAAAAATTCAGACCCCTCTCGGGATGCCACAACACCGGCGCCTCCATAGAGATATCCATAGGTGCCATCTGTGAAAATGCCTTGAAATCCTCCCAGAGTCGAATCGTAAAAGCCTGTGGCTGAGGCGTGTTTTCAAGAGTACACCTTTTGGATCTCGAAAACATATTATGGAAAAATATGTAAGAATGAAAGTGGGAAAAGTCGGAATGTGAAGAGAATTGGAGTCAGAGTTGAGTTGCATTGTCGCTTCTGTTCTTGCAACAAATGTTGCAATCATTGGAGGACATCTTGAAAACATGTCGCCCTTCCACTTTTCATTTGGTCCGATGTCTCTGAGATTCCTGAAAGCATCAAAGTCTGCATCATCCTCCCGTCCCACCCATTCAATGTCATTCAATCAGGATGCTGAGGTCCAAATAGTCGACATATTCGAAAGGATCCAAGCTGAATCTGACCACTTTCCTCAGGAACGAATTCCCCGTGGCAGCGGATAAAATTCCTAGAGATACCATGCCATCTGCTGTGGAGTCCACACCAAAAGTCTGGATGTGTCCATGATTTTTGGAGGCTGCTTGATGCTGGCACAGTTGCAACATGGATGAGAAAATCCTGGAAAATATGTTTAACTGCCGTTTTTTTTTCCGGCTCCGCCTGCGGTTGTGTGTTGTCTAAAGCACTCTCCGATTCCCACAACCACCCATCTCGGTGACACTAAGCGGCTTCAAATCGGCTCCGCAACAATCTTGCACGGGTGCCAGATAGCCATAGGTACCTCAAATTCATAGCCAGGAACAAACTTACGGTAGTCTTTCTTGGGTCGTTTCACCCAACATCCTCAAAAAGAATGGCTTTCTCTGCCAATTGGTGATTGACCAGTGAATTTAGAGGTGACCAATTTTGAGACAAACCCAAATGGTCGACTCGCTATCAAGCCCAAGCTTTGTCCAGGGCCCAACATCAGTGATTTCTCCATAAACTCCAGAAACGTTGAGGCAACCCTGCGGGTTCATCATTGCAGTTCATTGAAGGCCAAGAATGTCAAAACACCGTACCGAACCTACAGTGCCCATGTCAAATACAACAAAAATACCATCAGCATGAATAGAAACATCATGAAACACCATGAAACATCTTAAATTGGAGTGCGCCAAGATGTAAGATCCCTCAACTGTTGGATTTTTTTCCAAGTTCACCAAGTTCCAGGAGAAGTTCCAGGAGTTTGATTCGCCCGAGGTACCATCCTGAATGCCCCCTGCGAACTTCTTCAACTCACTGTCCTTGTGGCCGAGATCAGAGGCACCGGATGCGATGACACCGATGTATTCATTGGGTATCAACATCAATAAGATAGTATAATTTTGATACAATGAGGATTGAATTAAGATATAACTGATATAACTCACATGATATTTAGGTGATTTAGGTGTGTCTGAAAATGAGAAATATACCCTCAGAGTACCCAATTTTCAGAACCCAACTCTGGAGATGGGATGATATCGTCCATGTAACTCCCCTGGTGTCGTATGGAACCAGCAAGGACCGGCTGATACTGGACAATATTGTAGCGTCGGCAAACAAAATTGGAATAGCACCAAATAGTTTACATTAGTTTACTGCATGAGTTTATTACATTGGTTTACTATCAGAACTTTTGTCAACAATTGATAGTGGGGTGAAAATGGGTGAAACCAGCACTAAAGCGGGAATAGCATGCCTCTGGCAATATGGGTATCACTGGGTAAACAGCCAATCTGCAGGATAGAGGATCTATGATCCTGAGACCAGCGTTGATCCTGATTGATACCTGAATTGGTTGAAGGATCAGCGTGGATTGACACGGTTCCTCATAATTGCTCTTTAAACATCAATTGGCGTGCTCATTGTTCTCGCCACAAGACCAAAAACTTAAAACGTTGCCATATTTTACCGATCCCAAAAACTTGTAAATTCTAGGATTGCTTTGGGACCCTGATGGATTCATGATCTCACCAGTATCAATGCCCGGCATCCAACTCCAGGATTTCAGGTTCCGATATGCCTCTACTCCAGAAGCTGATGATTCCCTACACACGTATCATACATACTTTTTGATATGTACATTTAAATGCTTAATATGTAGCAAACCCAATAATAAACCATCCCTACTGTTCCCAGAAATGTTGGGTTTCTCATCCCCAAACTGGAGGTTCATCGCGCTCCTGTAGACTGAGATCCAAATACCTCGGCGTTCAGGAAAATGTGGCCGGAAGCCTATCAAGTATATACTTATGTGATTCCATAGGTGTTCCCCACATCTGCGAGTTTCTGTGTTTTCTAGATGTTAAATATAGGTCTCATCGGCCCACGAATAGATGTTCTTTGGAGAGATCATCTTGGCATGGCGATATAAGTTTGAATAGACTCGACCTCCAAAACTGGAAGGCATTACACTCAAAGTGCCAACTTCTGTGGGTCATTGGATCTGCATTTTTTGTCCAGATATGTGTACATATGTCAGTGTAATGTAATGCAATTAATGTAACGCCATGTAATCGAATGTAACGCATGTAATGTGGTGTAGTGTAGTGCAAGGTGATCTCATGAAATGTCGTACAAGGTGATGTAAGAAAATAATCTATAATATAGTGTAATACAATACGTATGATATTACATACTGTAATACAATCTGATATGATTCATATGATATAGTACAACAGAATAAATACTGTGTATAACAATGATGCAACAATGGTGCACTGTGAAGACACCTGACGTGTTGTGATGTGATGTGATGTGATGTGATGTGATGTGATGTGATGTGATGTGATGTGATGTGATGTGATGTGATGTGATGTGATGTGATGTGATGTGATGTGTATGTGTGTATGTGTATATGCGTGTTTGCGTGTGTGTTGTTTAATCTAATGTAATCTCAGGCAATTTAATGTAAGGTATTGTAATGCAATCCAATGCAATGCGATGTGGCGCAACGTAGTCCAATGTAATGTAATCCGTGCAATGCCGTTCTACATATGTACATGTGTACGTCTGTCCGTGTGTCTGTCCGTGCGTCTGTCCGTGCGTCTGTCCGTGCGTCCGTCAGTCTGTTCGTCCGTCAGTCTGTTCATCGGTCCGTCCGTCGGTCTGTCTGTCGGTATGTATGCATGCATCATTTCCCGTTTTGCAACACCTCTGAAATTCCCCTCCAAAACTTGGGTGTTGGGTCCAATGACATTTCACTCGTGGATTCCTGGCCGTTCTCAGCAGGGCACTCAGTGTCGGCTGCTTCGAAGGTGGTTAAGTTGATCCGAAAGATGATGCCTGCGCTTCAGCCCTTTCCAGAAACCATAGTGGATGTAGGGGATCAACAAACACATTTGGGATCATAGAATGGGATGTTTAATATTGGGGGGATCGGATTATTAGGGAAATCGTCCAACAAAACAGAAATTAGTCAAACACTTGATGAGGACATGCGAAAAACGACTGGTAAACTGATGTGTATCCCACTTAGTGAGTTGTTCACAACCCTTTTGATCCTTAGGCACCGACTCTCAGGAGGGTGCACGGCATGAAAAGAAAGGAAATTAATGCCAGATACTAATGACTTACGAATTGGGATGAACATCCATGGAAGCCATATTGTGGCCATTTCCAACAGCAAGTTTATCTTCCAAACCTAGCTTTGGGATTCCAAGTCAAGGATGTAACAAAAATGAGCTGTATATCAAATATCAGCAATGTACTATAATATAATATTATATGATGTCAATATTCAGATATCAGAATATCTACATACCCTAACTGTGTTTGGGTGTTGTTATTGCTTGGGCACCCGAACTTCAACCAGTTATTTGACTAGAGAAAACCGGATGTTTGGACACTCCAAGGTCGGCTCGACAGATGCAGCATGTCTATCATGACTCGACAGCTGGGCAGCCGTACCGTTTTGAGCGGGCAGAAGGAACCCGTAACTACCACTCCTCAGCATTTCCCACAATCACACCCCGAAATCGTGACCATGGCGATGGTTCAGGCTAAAAACATCCATCTTTCATCCAGGACGTCCTATGTCCTCAAAAAGCTCCGCACATCCAAAGAGAACCTTCAAATTTTCGCTTGTCGAACATGGTGGGGAAAGTTCCATTAGATTGACCACAATCTTGGTACTTTGGATGGTGAAATAGCCATGTCATGTTGCTGATAAATGATTAACACATATTAACACTCACCTTTGGATTATCAACCATTGTTGATTATTCAGCTGCCCAACTGCTGGGGCTCCCGGCGCAAAGCCGTCTTTGCAGTCACCCGTTTGGCCAATCTCGGACAGATCTAAGAAAGTCCTGGTGACGCCCCGGGCCGTACAACAAATGACACACAGATATTCGTCCAAAAATGCCAAACGGTGATCTAATGATGACTTTTTGGAAGGTACAGTCCAAAGGAAATTGATCCATTGATTCTTACACCTCCCAACAGCCTCCGCCGAACCCAGCGCCAGTCCCACCATTGAAGGTCTCGAGAATGAAGCGAAAGACGAACTGGCGAGCGGCTCTTTAGGATGATGACCAATTTCAGCTCAGGATGTATCTCACCAAGCCATGATATCGATTGATATGTTCAAATTCCATCAAATTCTATCCAAATATATCCAAATATGTGGATGATTACCCAAGTTAAGGATATTATATGATATACGGTATCTCCAACTAATATAGAAATCATGGACGACTGATGCTGTCAGCTACCCCAGGTCCCATGCTGCTGGAGCACATTTGCACCGATGCCAGGTACCAAGTAGCCGTAGTTGCCTTGGCATCCCCAGGTGGTCCGGTCATAACAAAGGCTGGGGAGTTCACAAAGAATGGGGCATAATTTGGCATTATCCCGCCCCAAAAGAGACCTAGAAACATTCCCAAATAATCTGTCATTTGACATTGCCAAAGTTTCGTAGCTTTTTGATCAGCCACCAGCCAAGCGCTGGCTGCATTCTCGCCGCCGGATCTAATTCAATGTCAACCGGGGAAGCGGACAAGTCCGAATCGAAGTGCAAAAAATCATCAAATCTCGAAATCCCACGTTGTTCCACGTTCGTGTTTGGCATTTCGTCCGGCATTCGTCCGACAGCCCATGGTGTTTCCCACAACAGCCCAGTCACCGTCATGGAAACCTCCGTCAAAGGTGTAATCAGTTAAACCACCTGGCAGGTTGCATGGCGAAGTGGTGAATGGCCGATTTGTTTCTAACCATAATGAATAATGGGAATCATGTGGAAAACCCAAGGCCATAAACCTACCATTTGGGAATGGTTGGACCCATAAAAGGTGTGATTTTGGGGTGGTTTATGACATTGGGTTTCCGACATTATAGTTGCTGTAAAGATACACACTTGAGTGGGTCGAGAGCCTGTAACCCTGGGGTGAATTTCCCGAACATGAACAACAGCCCTGGTTTGGATTTTCATCTATCCATACAATGGGCAATGCTGGGTTGAGAGTTTCGAAACTCGCTTGAATGTTTGATTGACACTTCGTGGACTAGATTTAAAACACCTTCATAACTACCACATCTACCCGTACTACCCAAATATGTATACATATATGTATACATACATACCCGAACTGGACCTTCGAAAAACCAGTCCAATGGTCCAACTAGCTCCAAATCGGGTTGTCGCACAATTTGGAACCCCATTCCATCCTCGTTCATCGTCATTTTCCCAATCAAAAAAAATCATACATGATTCCTAAATCCACCCATTTTGAGCTAAACCCATATATAACATCTACGCATAAAGAAAAATTATCATAGTGCTTTAAGTGATATATTCTCAAGTAGTGTCAAATGATTCAAATGCTGTCATGTGTTATCAAATATTCTCATAGATCACAAAAGTTATCGGATTACAGTATGTGGTATATATGATATATCATGATATCATGGGATAGTTTTGGGAAACCTTATTATCATCATATATACTGTATCATGTGTTATCAAATGATTTCTGTTGGTGATTCGTCCCCGCGACAGAGCGCACAGAGCCAAGGCGCTGCCATAGGTCAAGGAGGAAAACTCCAAGACGTCCGCTGTCACCGTTGGGTGCAGGTTGATGCGAGACAGGAACCTGGAGATGTTGGCAAAAATATGTTGGTTATATTTGTTGGGGAAGAATCATCAACAATAATCAAAAGCATCATCAATATGAGTGTCCTCGCCGCAGGGATGAAGAGTATAAACTATTTGAAAGCACCAACCAAGATCAACCAAGTGCGGTTTTCAGGGAGATCCTAGATGGAGTTGAGTCTTCGCTGCTTTCAACCTTCCGGAAAATATGTGCAAGATGGTCAAGTTCTGTCATCATCCAAAATCTAGAACTCAAAACTACGCAATTCTAGTGGTGTATCTTGACAATCAATTCTAATCAATCTTGAAAATTAAGGAATGCACCAACCTGTCAAAAATCAAGTGGTGATTTGCGATTGTTTGAAGATAGGACGCCCCGTAATCCCAAAGATTGTTCAGTATCTGCCCCATTAAAGTGATTTTTGGGTGTATACCCGGTATACCTCATTTTCAGACACATCCACCTGTCATATTATTGATTAATTAGTTGTATCTCCAGTACATACCCATTCTATACACCTAATGTGTATGTATATATATATATACATGTAGATATTGTTATTATTGCAGTTCTGGACCATCGCATTCCCTCCAGTTTTGGACCGCCGGCACCTGGTTGAACTCAGGTGATAGAGATATACCTCGAAGCGATGCAGCGATGGAGATTTTTCGATCTGCGACCTGCGAAGATTTTCCTGATTGATTCCAATTTTGGGATCTTAATGGTATGTGTTGGTATATGTCGGTTTTTGTTGGTGTGGCAGTTTGTTGTATCACCATGTCTCTTGATTCCCTGTGGGTTTAATTGAGGAGTCCATTCTAATAGCGGATGGAATCACTTTTTGGGCGTCGAGTCCCCCGAATTCATTGGCCAGGGCTATCTCTGAATTCAGGGTTGGCATTACCCAAAATTGTTGGTTAAATCTCATGATATCCCATCATTTGTGGTCAATTGCCCATTCTCAATATGTAATGGCTCGTATCCTGCATAATGATTATATCATGATATCCTCGTATCAACAGTTGATCCATATTTCGAAACCATTTTTGTACCATTGATCAGACCATCATAAGAATTAATGAAGTATTAAGACAAAATAAAAATAAACCACAATACAAATGGTTGATTGTCCCCATATCAATGGTGCTCCCAACAGCCAATATACTGAGGCCAAAATGGGAATATACAGAAATAAAATGAGTATGATTCACCCATAATAGCAGGTTGGCGCCACATGGAACGGTCCAAACGGTTGACTATCCCCATATCACTCCTTGTGACCACGATTCGCCTATAGATTGGAGCAACCCTAATCCCATGATATCCCCCAAGAAATTCACAAAATTGATGGTAAATCATCATGTCCCCAATAAGAAATGGCCATTTCAAGGATCATTTCCCTGTGACACACCTCCCTTCCCATTCCCATCGTATCCCAGTCATCCTCCAGGGCACATCATCTGAAAAGCTGCTCCCATAGTCGCCACTCAGATCTTGAGACACACCATACTCGGTGACCTGAATCCACCACACGCGGCTTTCCACCGGTTTTCACGTGGCTTTCTGAAGCTGTGAAAAAAAAAGGTGTAATTATAACACGCACACGCCACACTTGCCATGTTTTCAGTTCTCATTGGGATATTTGTGTGATGTATATTTACATGAACCAGTAGATGGAATGGGGTACCTTGCTTTTGGCCCCAAATGTGTCCCAATGTGGTGAATCTAGAACCATAAATCCCGACTTGTTGGGTATAGATGTTTTGATGGGTGCCCCTCGAATGGTAAATCTGCAGGGTAAGTGAGGTACCCTCATTAATCAAACATGGCAATATAAAATCAACCATGTATATACAGATACAGATGATTGTTCCGTTCATACCTCTGAAGGCAAATTCCCGGCCAGCCATGTTGATTGCCAAAGGGTGGTCAACTTTCAGTGGCCAAGCACAGATCTACCAACTGCACCCGGCCCAGCTTTCAAAGCACATCGAAATTTGCAGATTATCCAACACAAACTTCAAGTAACTATGAGCGAATCTCAGTAATTAGTACTAGTGTAGTCAGAATCTGTCAGTAATATTCAGTAATTATGAGTGTACAAATTAAACATAGGATATTCAGTGATACACATCTTTTGGGTATTCAACGTCACTTCGATCAGCAGCCACCCGCCTGCTGGGTACATTGATGGAGCGTGAAAGTTCGGCTCCTGACACCGGGTCACTGAAGACCAAATAAAGGGCCATTTAAAGGAAAATCATGGAAAATCATCAAACTAAAGGCGAATTTTTCTATGTTTGATTGCCAAAGAGTATCTTGAGAATTCACCAATAAAAATTGGCATCCAACATTCAAGGAACAAAAGTTGAGAAATTCAATAGCAACACTTAGAAAAGCCGTTGGTAGTCCTTGGGAGTACCTAAGAAGACTTTGGATTTGACCAAGACATGTCAGACATGTATAAGATTTCTGGCATGCCGCCGGCACGGCAGCGACCTGGACCATCCCAGGATGCCCATCCCCTGATCTCCTCCAATCCTGGCGACTGGAAGTGTACTCTGGGGGGAGGCACCAAATCTACCAAGTGGCTAAGGTACACCAATTATACTTACTAGTAGGGTCAAAAAAAGCTCTCTATATACCTAGGAAGTGATAGGATCATCTACGGCTTTTGTCCACAATGGGCCATGAGAATTCCTCCTGAAACCAGGGGAGAGTACATCACTCCGTACCGCTGGCTGTCCACAACGGGCCATGCAAATTCCTTCTAAACCCAGGGGAGAGTCCATTACTCTGTACCGCTGGCCGGTGATATTAACCGAGGAAAAAACTGCCATTAGTTGTGGAAAAACTGAACAATCGTCTTCCAATATCTGAACAATCATTAGTTGAAGGGAAACTCAATAGTGGAAGACCCCCAAAGTTGGCCGACAAATCCGATAAATGGTAAATGGTGAATCAATCATTTCTATGATTCTTTCCTGTTACAACTAATCCATGCCCGAAAGTAAGGCATGGTTGAACAGCACTCATCATTGTTCATCTTCAATATATCTCAAATCCACCATCCAAATCACACCCTCCTTGTGCCCCTTTCGGTGCCCCTTTCGTTCCTGACAAATCTTCTTCACCCCCCATTGTGGCATGACCGGGACACCCACCAGGAGATAGATACTATCACCTCGCAGGGCGGTTGCAGAGCTTTATAAAGGGATGTTACGAAATAATACTGTAAATGGTGGGATACCTCACTTAAAAATGGGGCTTTCAGCAACCATTTTTTGGGGATTTGTAGTTGATCTATGTTGGCGAAGTTGGTGACTGGCTTTATGATTTATGGTAGATGGTAGATGTATCGAGCAAGCTAATGGGGACTATAAACCAACTTATAACTGGGGACCCCTTTGTGGGAATGTCCCCAATTAATGGTTCTCTGAAAGTCAAATGACTCAGTTTGCCCACCATAGTAGTGATAATCCGCAATTAACGAAGGTGTAGAATGATTCGTTGGGTTTCCTGGGGGTGATATCCTACCAAAACATTGGGTAAGGATCAAGAATTGGGATAATAAACACTCACAAGGGATATGAATCCAATAAAGTTCGGAATGCATGGGATGCAAGGCCAGCAAAAATGGAAAAGTTGTTCCCTTTAAATGGGTGTTCCCTTTAAATGTAAGACCATAATTTGGAAAATGATGAATAAAGTCCATTAGACGCTGGATCTTGAGGTATCAAATCCCGAGACAACCCGAAATTTGGATGAGTAATACTCCAGTGACAGTAAACACTAATCAAATAGGGCTGCGTCCATGGGCCTTGCAGCTCCCCAAATCGGCTGTTGTTGATTGGGAGTTGATACCTTGAAAAAGCCATGGGAAAGACATGGAGAGAGCCGGGAAAAATTCGAGATACAAAGCAGCCAAAGTGGGAACAGAAACAACAAAGAGTGGGATGTCAAGCAACAAAACCGCTAAAACCATCAACAAGTTCTGCTAGAAATCCCTTCCCCGTAATATTAAACACATTGAACACCCCAGAAAGCATGGTTTTGTACATGAATAGGGGACCATTAACCGTGGCAGAGGGACCACCCGCAGACCACGTCCTCGATCCAAGGTTGGGATTATGATTATCGGACACAATTTCGAGGTGGTTCAACACCAACACTTACCTCAAAAAATGAATTCATCCAAAATGCAATCTATGCATGCTATGAATAGGATTTTAAATGTACTCTACACACATAATCATCCCATACCATCCCATAATATCATATACCTGGAATAGTCACGGCCACCTGCTTCCGGTTTGGCCTGCTAAGACAGCATCTCTGCTCTCGTAACTGGTATCCATGGTGAAGTCGACAACAGTGGTCCTTCCAGTGCTGTTTGTGGCGCACGAAAATTCTTCCCAACTTGCATCAACATATTCACGGGGCCAAAATAGGGTTCAGAAAACAAAAAGATGGATCAGATTATATCAGATTGATAGTTGAAACGATATTTGCGTTTTTCATGGACTTCCAATAGATATGGATGTAAGCGGCCTCAAACCCTGTGTTTAAGCAGTAACATGTAGATTTTTGATAACCAAACGATGACTTGAAGCAACAATTTTGGGAGTTCAACCTACACGAATGGAGGTGATCCAAGCATTTCATGGATTGCTTCAAGGAAAATATTGCAATTTGGCTCTTCCAGATGTTCCCTTCCCACCAGTTACAGGATTGGAGGAAACTTACCGGAACCCTATTTCTTTTGGGAGATCAGTGGTTTCCTGTGTAACCGAGCAACTTTTCCATCTCAAGTACAGATCTTGTAGCTAAAACCGTCCCCTCTTCACAAATCATCTATCGCCAACCTACAAGTACCCTCATCCAGCATGCTGACCTGTGAAATGTCCTTTGCTGTCAAGGAAGCAGGAATCCATCAATTCAAGCCCCTACAGTAATCAAACCCTTCCATTAAACAAACGTAAGAATTGCACTGCCGGAAATTTGTTTCGTGAACATGTCAACACACATATACACACACACCACAGTCTAGACTAGCAATGTGCTTGGGATGTGAACAATGGGGTCAAACTCCCATCCCCAGCAGCCCAACAGTCCCGTTGTCTCCCAAATACCATTGAGCCTCATGCTGGAGACAGCAAAGAAAGCAGGTCTGGGAATGCTGGTATCCAATGATATCCAGGGGTTGCACCGGAGGTGTAATATTGGCAAATTTTGGCAAATCAAGTCAAGCGGTGAATAGATCACGGTCATATTGCAACCCACCTCGGTTCGAAAGAGGAAAGAGGCAGCGAGAAAGTATTATTCAATTAATAGAACACATGTGTGTATATATATATATGTATATATGTAGTAAGCGGGAAGCCGGGGGTGGAAGTTTCAAGAATCAAAACCATTCAAAACCTATGGGCTTGTAGGGAAACAAAACAGAATGTGCTTACAGGATATCCAACAACCCCGTGAACGTTGCAGAAACTATCTCCTCTCTTTTCATCTCTTGCTCTTGTTTTAGACTTTCTTCTCACCTCTTCACTCAATCCTTCATAAACTGCAAGTTGAAGTTGAGAAAAACAACTCTTTATCTGAACTCATTTCAACTCCTCGGAGCTCTTCTCAGCTCATCTCAGCTCATCTTAGCTCATCTTGTCATTTTGAATGTCCGTACTACGGAAGCTTCTCTCCTAAGCTTCCTTTGACAATAGAGATAGACAGAAGAAAGATAGAAAGATGGATAGATAGATAGATGGATAGATAGATAGATGGATGGATGGATGGATCGATGGCTCGATGGATGGATCGATGGATCGATGGATCGATGGATCGATGGATCGATGGATCGATGGATGGATGGATGGATGGATAGATGGATGGATGGATGGATGGATAGATGGATGGACAGATAGATAGATAGATAGATAGATAGATAGATAGATAGATAGATAGGAAAAAAGAAAGAGAGAGAGGTAGAGAGATAGATAGATAGATAGATAGATAGATAGATAGATAGATAGATAGATAGATAGATAGATGGCTCCAAAAACGGGTATGGAAGGGTACGCGGTGATCCAGACGTATGGAACGAAGGAGTTACACAAATGGTCTCAAAAGAATTCAGTCTCTTCAAAAGGGTATGGATCGAGGGTATGGATCGGGGGTATGGATCAGGGGGTATGGATCGCCTGTGGGTCCGGGGTATGGATCGGGACCTTACATTNGTATGGATCGAGGGTATGGATCGGGGGTATGGATCAGGGGGTATGGATCGCCTGTGGGTCCGGGGTATGGATCGGGACCTTACATTTTGAGCTGCAGCATATATATATATATATATCTTATATATAACTATATATATATATACACTTGTATCACAAGGAACAATGATCAACAATGGGATGACTGGCCAATGTTCTGCAGGCTTTCTGACCGCGGAAACCCAATTTAGGCCGCTTGAGAGTCTGTGTTTCAAGATGCTTGGGAAAGCCAGTGTTCTGCCAAATTCACATCAGATTGGATCGGCATGACGTGAAAACCAGTTTTTTCCATTGTGCCATTGTTCAGAAGTAGTAGGCACAACCACAAAAGGAGCAGTTCAACATCAACAAAGTTCCATTTGATACATGTTCAAAGCCAAATAGACAAAAGGACATACTTGGGGGGTGCAATTGAGGTTGCAAATGGCTATACCCTAGGCTATAACCATGCTTATAAAATCGTATAAACACCCATGAGTTGGGATATAACCCCTTAAAACTATGGTTAAACCCACTTCCAACAGGAAATGCGCTTCCAGTGGTGTAAACCCCCAAACCCCCATTGGACAGCCCACATCTTCCTGTCACAGCTGAGGCCCTGAGGAGCTAGCCCACTGACCAAGCCCCTGCTGGGCGTAAAAGATATGGAGGTAGTCACCCACCTGGAAGAGGATGATCGATGATGATCGGACGACCACAGAATGCTTTCATTTCTGTGTGGTCTCTATTGTTGACTATTGCTGACTAGCACATGATCACATATTATCACATATTTTCAAATGTTAGTAGAAATACGAAATGTATCGAAATGTGTCATACTGTGATTCCTAGTAGCACTACTATTGTCATTGTTCGTAGTATCACAGTGTGAACAAATTTGACCTTGTCCAGGGTCAGGTTAGGTGCAGAGTATGTACTTACTGTTGATCTCAAAGAGGCAAGGAATCGCTCATGCGGATAACGCCNTGTGAACAAATTTGACCTTGTCCAGGGTCAGGTTAGGTGCAGAGTATGTACTTACTGTTGATCTCAAAGAGGCAAGGAATCGCTCATGCGGATAACGCCTTTTGTTCCTTTTGCGATGGGATCTTGAGCCATATGTTATGGCATGTCCAAGCACATGAGTGTAGTGCTTACATGACTACCTATATACACATGGTCTCCCATCTAGTCCCTTTTAGCAC
>BGPT01002246.1:44388-59831 GCA_003297045.1 Symbiodinium sp. clade C Y103 | reverse complement strand
GTTCCATCCTGACATTGTTGACTTCGACCCACTGTCAGCGGTACCAGGTGAGGATTGCGAAGCTCCCTCAGCTGGCGCTGCAATGTTACCATCAAAGGTGTATTGAGTGTCACCGCTGCTTCCTTGCATCTTTGCGATGTAGGGTAGACCTCGTCCTTTGCGTCCGAGACCAATTTCCCAATTGACCAACAGCACGTAGACACTCCTCCCCCGATGGGGGNCTTTGCGTCCGAGACCAATTTCCCAATTGACCAACAGCACGTAGACACTCCTCCCCCGATGGGGGTACAGAGCACTACGGCTGATAACCTGTGAACAAATTTGACCTTGTCCAGGGTCAGGTTAGGTGCAGAGTATGTACTTACTGTTGATCTCAAAGAGGCAAGGAATCGCTCATGCGGATAACGCCNGATCTTGAGCCATATGTTATGGCATGTCCAAGCACATGAGTGTAGTGCTTACATGACTACCTATATACACATGGTCTCCCATCTAGTCCCTTTTAGCACACAGTTATGATTGTCGTGATGATGGTGGTGGTGATGATGATGATGATGATGATGATGATGATGGTTGTCTCATAAAGGCTGGCAACCTCCAGCTGTTCAACCGTTGTTTTCCATCTGCAGCTTACCATTACAACTGGGCCGCCCCACCATCAAAGCCCTCGCAGTCGTCCCAGTGAGACTCAGTGAGAACTCTTCAACAGCGGAGAAGGTCGCCAAACTGCGCAGATGCGTAATTCAACGGACCGACACCCAGAGGACCTACCGCCTCACCTGACTCAGCTACTTCTTGACACACTGAGTTTCTCATCGAAGCTCGAGGAATTTCCATGTTAATGTGACATCATGTGACTACAATCCGTGATGTTATCTTTGTGTGTGAGCAAAGTTGGTCTTCCCACCAACTTGAAAAAAGATGCCCTGGGAAAAGCGCAGTCACTGCAATTGTCCTTGAGTGTGTCAGCTCTTTACCACCTGATCAACAGCAGGTCCCAAGTCAGCACACCTGAAGCGGAGCACAATGCCACCAGTTTCCTTCACCAAGTAGCCATAGGTGCCATCCTATCGCGACGGAAGAATCCTTTCCCCTGGATCATATCAAATGCACATGGCCGTGGGCCCAACAACCAGGAGTTGTAGGGGATTTCTGGATTCCAGGCTCTGGGTTATTCTCGAAGTGACCATCGGACCATCCCACTGTCAAGATCATAAGGCATTCCTCTTGTATCATCTGATTATCATCTGATTCTCATCTTGTATTATCCACAGGAACAGGCACCGCGGATCTTTGTGTTGAGCAAAGCCTACTCTGTATTTTTTCACGAAACAAAAGGAGGGAGATACCGCAAGCATCCGCAAGCTACGTCTTTTTCCAGGGCGCCTGTACGCCGTATGAGAACTTCACCCAGTTGGCTGCGTTGCTGTTGCTCTGCCCCGTCAAGTCCAAGGTCTCCTTGGCTTTCGGAATCTTTCGGAAACCTTCCTGGCGGTATATTCACCATGAATGATATTAATGTGTGCCTTTCTAAGTGGTGTTTAAGATGTTTCAATCACTCATGATGGTGGATTCGATGCGAGTCAACCAAAATGTTGACAGTCAGTGATTGAAAATGGGGCAACAACGCACACCCAAGTTGTGACAATATGTTTCCGAGGGACCATGATGATAAACTGATAAACCACTGGATGACTGGGGTATAATCTATGTCTGGACAACCAAATTAGCGACGTTTCTATAGTGGTTGTCTCTACCCAAATGTATCCCCAATCCATCATCCATATCCCCAGGATTCGGGATAGCCTGGGTTTGCTACCTTGTCCTCCCCAATCTTTGAGCGATAGTTTAAAAAAGAACAGGACCTGGCAATCCAAATCAAACAAGCAGCGTAACCAGTACTGAATTGTGTACCCCTTCTTGCTGAAATCCTCCACCATTCCCTAACGGGGTCATTCAAAGCCATTTGTACTCGTGGCACCGGCTAAGCGAAGCCCTGGCTCAAAGGTCTCTTGGTACGACAGGAATTCGGTCATGCCAAATCGCACCAATTTCCCCGAGTCGCTCGCTCCGGAGTCCTGCCATGACTGCTGTTGGAATCTAGCGAATTGACTGTGGTGATTGTGATCAATCCTAGGAGTAGGTGATGTTGTGATTTTTTAAAATCGGAACCACTGAACAGTCCTTGGTAGTTTTCGATCACAGCCCAATAAGTGCTGAATTTCCCCCAGGCTGGCGGTTGCTAATCAAACTGCTTATGCGATCTCTGGATCTACCCATGCTGCTGCTTCATGGTGCAATTCCCTTAGAGAAGTCAAAAAAACACTGAACATCCCATCCTTCCTTCAAGCCCTGCCTTACAGGCAACATGACCTAAAAATGACAGAAGATCAAATCCGAACACGACACATCGCTGGGAAACACTCCAGAGGGATTTGGCAGGAGAGTCCTGAACTCTAATACATGATCCTGCTCCAAGCAACGTGGTGAAAACTTTAACGTGGCATGAGCAGCAAGAGTTTGCTAAGTTCATCTTGGCGCTCTTGTGGTGGCCGGAAACCAAAAAGGTTGATTCACCATTTAAAGACCGGCCATGACTCTCACTGCAATTTTGACTCGCTATTTGCCGGGTCCTCGTACGGAACCAAATAGCCTGGGCATGAGAACTTGCAAAAAATTATGGGGATGTCATGGCAACATGCGGTACCAATCGGCCCGCGCAAGGCGGGTGATTTCAATTTTGGTGCTTCACAGGGCCCAGATGAGGTGTGGCTCAAACTGATTGACTTCCACGATTGCTAAAGAATTGGTGAGTTGATGCGTATGAGCCATACCAATCTAGCATCATTCTCCTATGAGTTGATATACCCCCATTGGTATTGCTTGATATTCTATCCCATCCAGGAAAAAAAAACACATCACTGCGTCTTACCCATCGGCGCTCATCGGCATGGCCATGTTGCTTGCACGGCCGAATATCTTCAAATATGTGGGGACGGTTCAGCATTATATCCCAAAACAAATACAATTTGGGCAATGCAATACAAATGTTTTTCCATTGTATCCAGTATATACAGACCCCAGAATGGATGTTTTAGTACATGAAATGGTCCGCCGTTTGCTCATGAGAAAAGCCTAGTGATTTGTTCCGAAAGGCCATTGAAATGCTCCAGCCACTACCGGGCATAGCTGTTTTTGCGAAAGGCTCTGCCAGCTATACCAGCTGAGTCGTTTCAAGTCCACTTTGTTCGTGCAATTGGGTATGCTTTGAGGACTTATACTTAATGAGTATACTGAATCACTAGCAAAGGCCCAATCGCAGGCCGAATGCCTCTCAAAGCCGTGATATTTTTCAGCAAATCCACAATGATTTAATGATGGCTGTGGACCAAAACCTTAGTACCCCTTTGGGAAAAAAACAGTTCATAGCCCTCCGCCAGGGAGCAATAGGATCCATCATCAAAGGCACTACTGGAGTAATAAAACGTCGACGGCTCCTCAAGCCGGCAGAACGGTTTGTTCTCTTGGAACTGGGAACATTCGCCAGGAATAACCCCTAAATACTGGATAATATTTGATATCCATGGCGTATTGTTTCATATTCACTGAAGGTGATGGTTGTTTTATTTTGCAATCATTGAAACATCACCTGCCTCGTGCCGGATAATCTCCAACAAGTATCTTAAGGTCCAGGATTCAAAAATCCCACATACCCTCCAGCAATTGCACCTGCTGTGCTGGAAACTCACATATTTATGTCAGTGATTATCCCAATACATCCCAATGCATTCCCATTAAAGCTGGCAGTTCAGCCAGCATCACCTATGCTCAGAGACAAGCAACCAGAGCAACTGACAAAGCTACACAAAAGCGCTCCCTCCAAGATTCAGCATTGAGCCTGAAAATATGGGGGTGTCCTAAATGGGGCGCCCAAAATGGATGGTTTATAAAGGAACATCCCCTTAAAATGGATGATTTGGTACCCCATTTAAGGAAACCTCCATATAGTCCGTTCATGCCCTTTTCCGAAAAGAGAATGACCTCCCTTCCCTACCCCATGTTCGGGGTTCCATAGTGGCTATCGAAGGGTAACAACCTCTCACGACCACTTGAAACATCTTATCAACACTTCTGAGTACATCTTGGGATTCATTCCAAGTGCAAACAAGTTTCGTCGGAGTCTCCTGACAGCAACAGCTAGCAGCGGTTGAATAGTGGCCATATGGAAGGATGGTGAAAGATTGGATCTTGGACAGGGCTTGAACCACCACCCGCCAATGTCATGACTTTCAGAGAGAGTCAGGCCCTGCCAGTTGAGGTGGGCAAGAGGGTTGCACATTGATTAAACAAATCGACACTCGTTGCAGAAAGTCATGGTTCATGGCTTGTCAGAACCAACGTCCCGATGAATTGTTAATCCCAAAGCCATAAATGGAATGCTCTTTCCTATGATTGAGAACCAACCACCTCGATCGTAGTTGGTCATGTGATACACCCATTAGAGTAATAAATCATACCCCATTTCCCAAACTTGACCATTGGGGAGTACTACAAAACCTACCCCAAAAATCCCCGAATAAGGGGTTGGTTGTGGTTGCCAGATTTTTCGGCATCAGGGGTGATTCATGTCCCGGGAGAGATATGAAGTCCCCATATGTCCCTATCAGGTCATGGAGTCATGGATCAAAATGGATCAAGCAATCAGACAGAATCAGACAGTTCCATATGTTTTCAACATTTTCCCCAAGAGGATCTGCAAAATCACCCGGGCCAAGAGTCTGTTTATCACGAAGGAATCCTTGGTGGTCCAACTAAGGACACAGAGGTTCAACATGGTCCAACCGAACCCCCTCGGTATCCTGGAGTGGGGGAGCCACAGAAGGTCATGTTTTGCATTATGCTAATTATGCCCAGCTATACCCAGCTATACCCAGCTACAATGGTCATACACCATGTCATTTTTTTTGATACATCTGTTACATCACCATATCTTCGCAAGCTGCAAACTAACTGTGGAAAACCCACCATGAATGCGGATCGTTTTCCAAACCGGAAACCATGGGTTTTCGACATCTATGTAAACGTTTACCCCAGTGTAATTGTGTATGAGGCATTCTTGAACCCTCCATTGGAGGGTTAATAGTGGCTGACGATGTTGAGCCATCCCCATGTCCTTTATAATTGTTATTGACATCGCCAGGGCTGTGTTGGCACAGTCTAAACGAAATTTCGAAGTGGATAATTCATCCTGCTGCTGGGCCAGTCCAAGTTTGGTCTGTACAAGTCTGGAAAACAAGTTTTTCGCTGCATCGACTAGGGATACTTTGAATTGTTGTCCAGCTTTGCCAAATGAGATCAATGAGTTCTTTTCCTAGCCTACAAGAATCCTCGTCTACTTGTTGCCCCTCTTAATAGCCTCTCATTCTCCATAATCAGATTCAAATCAAACTGAAAATATATAATCCTTTTTCATCAGTATTTTCATCTTTTCATGCTTCTCCCCGCCCATACAATCATATGAGATCCTACACCTACACGATCCTAAAATGCTAACATTTTCATGTGTTTCTGTTCTTGCGATTTATGCCGCTTTTAAACAAAAATCCGCCCGTACCCAAGGTGCTGGAGCGGTGTAGTTTAGTGGTCGAGCGATCGAGCGAATCAATGATTTCATGGTGTCCCTTCAGCTGGTTGGGGCCATCGTTGCTGGGCTTCGATGGGGCTTCGTATACTGGGTCATGTTCCACACGTTCGGCCTGTGTTGGGCTCAACTTGGGCTGCATGCCGCTGCCCCGGACTGGCTCAAGTTGCGTCACGTTGGACCCAACTTGTGCCCAAACGTGCCCAAGTTGCGCCATGTTGGACCCGAGTTGGGCCCAACTTAAGGCCAAGGACTTATATTGGGCATTATTGGGCCAAGTAGGCCCGTGTTCTTCACCCCGCATCCCCGGCTACCATACATCTCAACTTCGAAAAGCGATCCCTGACCTTGCACGACTCCTTCCAACTCATAGCCTTTCATATAATCGGAGTGCGGGTGGTGCTCGTCGCGAAGCGCCTATCCACCCATATCCACCCAAAATGCCCATGGCAAGTTCCCAAGGCTCCAAATTGACCACTGTCATCCTGCCTTTCATTGGGGCCAGGAACCTTAGATCGATTCACGGTCGCTCAATGGGTCGCCTATTGTATCCAACAAGAATTCCAAACGGAAAGCCATAAAACCCCTATCAAAACCCGGTAAAAGCCGAAATGAATGATCGGTCCCCGGCCATTTTGTTCTTGTTTGGAAGAGGCGAACACAAGGGATACCTACTTGCTCCAAACATGTGGCCAACACTTCTTGGACTCTTCAAGCTGAGGGAACAGACGAAAATGGAAATGATCGGATCATATGCGGATGGGTAAAATGTGTGTGTGTGTGTGTGCGTGTGTGTCTGTTCCATCTAACTTGGCTTGGGTATAAAATCGATGAAGAATGGAATAATGGTGATGTATCCGGGCATCTGTTTCACGTCGCATGGCGCCAAAAAAAGGATTATGTGGCACGACTTACCAGAATCCGGGGTCCACGGGGTCTTACATTTTGACCCGTTCTCATGTCATAGGGTCTTGAAGCCACGACTGCAAATCTGAATCCCACGACTCAAAAATGAAACAGTGACATAACCACCTCTGCAGATGTTGGAGAGCCATCCTCAGAGGATTCCAGTTGTTTTTCTACTCAACTAGAGCTCCAGAGCTCCAGATCATGGGACCATGAAACTGACATGTTTTTTTCCGATGTATTAGCTACAATATTAGCATATCTTCTCAAAGTCTTAGTACAATTCTATTAGATCTACTAGTATATTGTATGTAAGTTCTTAAATTGGAATATTGTACTGGATATATATATATATATAGATATAGATATAGCTGTATATTGGTATAAGTTATATTGGTATAAGTTGGTTGTGTATGGTTGTGTCTTCGCAGATTTTAATCCGCCGAAGCACGCGTAGTAGGCGCCAGCACCGTTTTGAAACACCACGGCATCGCTATAGCCGTAACTCAGCGATACGCTGAGGGTGCTCAAACCTGCGCGCTGCGATCATCCAGATCTGGAGATTTCGGGCACCAAACTTTGGAGGGACATCCATTAGACTAATGCTTGGATTCCCACAGAAACGAAGCAATTCGATTTGCCTTCCAAAGTTTCAGTTCTCGAAATCTCGAGACAGGTCAGGAACTCTGAGATTGGAAGTAGAGTCTCACTGGCATCCTATTTCCAGCCATGGCGCCATCAAAGGTAGCCAGGTCAAAGCGTAGCACGCTGGTGCCCAAATCGCCTGAGGTGTCATGAACCTGAACATTCAACATGTTCTCAGATGAGTTGGTGGAGAGCTCCCTGGTGCTCCCATGTTCTAAATGGATAAACAAAGAATGACACAAAATGATCAAAATCGATCAAAATTGGGGATACCTTAAAATGCAAGTTCAAAAACAGAAATGATGAATGATCAACCGTAAAAGTTTGAAAAGAAACTGGTATGAGTATGAGTCCCCTTTCAATCTTCCACATGAATCTTCACAAGTCATCTGATCGCAGCTGCTCAAGCTCCCTTGAATTCAGTGGAGGGGCTGGGCACCAAATAGCCGTACCTTTGAGGCGCAGTCTGGAACTTTAGGTGGAGAAGTGGAGCACAACGCACTGGATCACAAAAATACGGTCCCTACGCTTTGCCACTTGGCGAAAAGAAATGTTCAGAAAACAGGCATAAAAACCACCAAGCAGACAAGGTTTACCTTGAGGATTTCATCTGCTCAACGAAGAACCTGCGTGCTTGAAAGCATCTGCAGTCCTAGGCCGCCCACGAGTCATGAGTGAAGCCAAACTGGTAGTTCGAGCCCGACACGGTCACGCTTTCCACCTGCCATAATGTGTCCGAGGACCAGGTGCAGGTTTTCGGGCTCTGGGGACATGTTTAATTCACAAGATTGAAGATGCCTTAAATTGGGAACTTAATAATGCTGAATGAATGCAGTGATGTTGGGTTCCAGCCAAGGTTGGGCAGATGGATATATTCCTTTCTTATCAGCATCAATTCACCGTCTGCTCGTGGGATAGACTACAGGAACGATCCAAGCTCGCATGAATCGCCTGTGTCAACGTTGCCACATCCGCACGGAAGAACTTGAAGTTGCTTCCGGGCGCCTTGGGGCAGCCAGGATGCCATGTGCTTCAAATTTTGCAGTGTATTGCAATCATCTATATAATATATAGCATCTATATACATATGTATTTACATATAGACATGTCTGTATATACATTACATTACATTACATTACATAAGATAACATGACATAACATAACATTATATAATGTTACATTGCATTACATTGCCATACATACATGCATACATATATACAGGCATGCATGCATACATGCATGCATGCATGCATACATGCATACATGCATACATGCATACATGCATGCATACATAACACAACACAGCATAACATAAGATAACATAACATAACATAACTACATTACATTACATTACCATACATACATGCATACATGCATACATGCATGCATGCATACATGCATACATGCATACATGCATACATACATAACATAACATTACATTACATGACATTGCATTACATTATATTACCATACATGCATGCATGCATGCATGCATGCATGCATGCATACAGACACACACACACACATACATAACATAACATAACATAACATAACATAACATAACATAACATAACATAACATAACATAACATAACATAACATAACATAACATAACATAACATAACATTAATACATACATACATTAATACATACATACATACATACATTACCTTGCATTACATTACATTACAGTACATTACATTACAGTACATTACATTACATTGCATACATACATACATTACATACATACAATGAAATAAAATACAAGACAAGACAAGACACTACACTACAATACAATACATACCTACCTACATACATACATACATACATATATATATAATCATATATATACATATCGTCGATATATTTAACAAACAACATTGCTTCGTCAACCCTGGCCGACTTGTTCATTGGAGTTTTTAATATGCTCAAGATTGTTCAAGTATATAACCAACTGGATGTTTCACGCAAGAGATGTTTGCATCTGACAATTGTGAAGACGTCCAAAAAAATGGGAGATGGCTGAGACGGCCCCCAATTTGTGGCACTTGCAATGGGGAAAATGAACATAAATCACCGGAAGGAATCTGGATGACCAGGGTACCCCATGTTCAAACAAACAAAGAAATGGGCTGGCTGTATCAACTGCTTGGTAGTGGCTTCACCGGTACCTCAATTCTCACCTTATAGAAGAGGATTCTCTTGGAGGCAAATTTCATAGCACCCACGTTGAACCGTTGAAGCATCTGAAGAAAATCAAAGATCTAGTACCAACGAATCTGTGAGAATCCAGCGGAACTGCAAGAGATTGGTTCAGAACGACGGCGATTTTACTGCTGGGAACCCGAGAGGCGCTTCAAATCCCATGGCCTCCTGTCACGCCCATCCCAAGACCCGTAGATGAGCCGCAAAGTAGATGTAGGAGTCATCAGTAAACATACGCCTCAGGTCCCAAATTCATGGATCATCGATCCGGAAAAGGGTCGAATATCTAAGGTTTCATGCAACTTGCACCTCTGGTTGGCCTGTGCTTGGAAAAGAACTTTCCAGGAATCCGTTCCCTTGCCATGAAAAAAACACATTCTAAATAGGAACACCATTTGAAGATATGGATAATGTTTACCCTTTAGGACAGTCAGATTGACATTGCCAAAAATGCATCAACATAGTGTTTTTGAACGCACAAGAAAAGAAAACAATCCAAAGCTGCGTTACATGGATCTGGGTCAATACTTTCAACCCCCAACATGGATAGTTCAAATAGTGTTGAATGCTCCAAACTGTCACTTTTGTGGGTCCTACTGGTACAGACCATTTCTGGACCCCAAAATGCCGAGATATGTCGAGAGTCTCAGTCCCCTGGTTCGCGAAGTCAGGATCCGAGGAATAGAGCTCAACATCGGAGACCTCAGTTGCTGGGTCCAAAAAATCGGAGAGGACAAATGTTCGGCGGCTGGGGAACCTATTGGTTGTCATGAAGTGGAAAGAATGGAAAAATGAGAAACCTATCCGAAACTTGTTCAATTATCATTTACCAATAAAGGTTGTGGAATAAGCGGAAGCCTCTATTCATCAACCAAGCAGTGGAGCTTTGTGCATCTTGGTACTTTGTCTCACATTCAGAAAGGTTGGAATCTCATGGAATTCTTTGTATAACTTTGAATCCTTCAGCCCATGATCTTCTGAGCGTGCGGCCTCGTTTTGAATGCAAGCTGCTGGGCCTAGCGGCACGATCCACTATGAATGGGGTATCAAACACCAATGCCATAAACCTACCATGTGGGGATGTTTTTTTTACCAACCATTTATGGTCATATGAGGGTGGTGTTTTCTGATTTATGGTCATATGAGTTTGTCACACCATCAAGATCTATCAGCCACTGAACCACTTGGTCATCGGGACTAAGCAATTATCAGGACCGGCCTGCAACCACAAAGCTCCCCAGCAAAGGAAACTTCTCGGTATCGGACGAAGCGTACTTAGCAGCTGCGATAGGAAGTAGGTTACCAGGATCTACCTTTTCTGTTTCAGGAATGATGGGGTAAACCCAATAGGAAAAACCATCCCCACTTGGGGTTTACTATTCTGGGTTAGCATTTCAGTGGTCCCGAAAAATATTAAGGGATGTGCCAAAATTTCCATAATATATATGGTCAACAGCTGTTACAGCATCTTATATCAACNTCTGGGTTAGCATTTCAGTGGTCCCGAAAAATATTAAGGGATGTGCCAAAATTTCCATAATATATATGGTCAACAGCTGTTACAGCATCTTATATCAACCCCTAACTCCAGAGCCAGACCTGCTGGACCAGCGCCCATGAATGCCACACGATGAAGCCCCGCGCAGCATGTCCTTTTTGCTTCCAGAGCTTGTTGGGCGTAGGATTCAATCTTGCAAGCTACTTGCAAGACAGCATGCCTGGATGAAGCAATTAAACAACTATTAACTATTGTGATTATATATCTTGTTTCCTGTATGGAAGACCTATGCTGTCTTCCTATGTACTTGCAATATACTGCAACCAAACTTTGCTTTGCCAACCTGGCACAAGAAAAAGGTGTCGGGACTCATACGCTCAGGCCCTGGACTGGATGAGCGCATCAACTGCAAGCGCTTGACTGCTTTGCAGCAAGACCCGTGCAGATACATGACCAGCGGGTTAGGCAACAGCATGTCGTTGGGGTTCTGGAGACCGCATCCCGAATCCCAATAGCTCTAGACTTGACCTGGGCTATATAGTAGAACCCCTGCAAGCCAAAAAAGTGGCTAGTGGCTAGCACGATTCCATAAGTTCTACGACTGGATTCTCAGTCAATGTATATACCTAAGGGAAAATACAACAGTAAAACCCTAAATCACCGGTTTTTGGTAATATGTGATTATTGATGATAAATGATGATAAATCAAGTTGCGTTTCTCGTGCACAATGTCTTTGCGCATCTGCAAGGCATTTCCCCGAAGTTACTTCAATGTAGCATACGTATTGTCCTGATGCCTACTAGATTGGTTACCATGGTTTCCTTCAAAGCTACAATGAGCTGCAGCAGCTGCAGCAGATGAGCCAAAAAAGAAGCCCTGTGATGTCAGCATGGCAAGGCACGAAGTTAAATTGAAGTGAACCAGTGCTCAGCCCTGCAATTCAACTAACGTGCTGGGCCCCCAACAAATGAAATCTGCAAATGGAAGTGGTGCCAAGAGACCTTAGATATGGTCAGGGGCATGAAGGTTGCAGCTACCTATCAAATAGAAGCAGGGGAATGGGAAGGTGAAGGCGAGTCTCACCACCGCTTCTGCTGATGTAAAATCGGATTTATTTCAAGGAAACGCCAACTTGCCACCCTGTCGCAGAATGAAATAGCAAACGAAAAACCCAGAGCAATTTCCTGAAGAACACAGAATCCGGCATGCAAATGGGCACCCTTCAAGACATTCATCATACCTTTCAATTCAAGCATAGAACATACCATGCAATGAAAGGCACTCATAGTGAAAGGAAAGGTCTTACATACCCTCGCGTGGAAAGCTATGCAATGTCTGTGAAACTTGTTCCACAGCATCAACACACAGTCTCTGCAGCTGAAGATTCTCCAAAGCCCAAGCACCTTGCATCAGCCAAGGGCAGCCATTACTTTAGGGGCGACCTCAGGGATATCCTTCCCTTTCCAATTGCCTCAGCCCGCCAGAAAAAAAACAAAGTAGGCAAACTTGCCAGCAGGAAGGGCAAACGCACACAAAGAAGCTGCGTCTTGTTGAGTCAGGAAGCAGCGATTGCGAAAGGCAAAGTTCCTGAGAACAATGGCTGATAAATCAAAAAGCCTACGCATGGGAGTAAATCCAATCTTTCGGGCACCATTGGGCTGAGTGTCTTCAGAACGTGGATGCATTTGCAAGCATTTACCACACAAATGTGGCTCGTTACCTCAGCCTGGAGATCCTTCATCTTCGGACAGTTCTGGTTGGGCCAAGACTGCAGGTGTTCAATCACTTTCCCCAAGACGTCGTCAGCCGCAGACCCGCACCATCGGCCGAACACCTTGCTGTAATTTCCGTTCCTGAGAAAGCCAAGGTGGAATTATATACGAAAGGAATTCGGAAGGCATGCTGCTGGTGCTGCCTGATGTTTTTAGCTATGGTTCCATTGGGAGCTGCATTCCTGGCTGGCTCGTGCCAAACGTCCCAAAGCTTCCAAGGTTTGCAGGAAATGCGTGCCCATGAGCTTTGATGAGCCGCATTCAATCATGTCCAACCTTGCTGCACGGCAATGCCGAAAGAGGATTGTTATTTAAATTTTAAAAAAAAGTACATATCTCCCACCTTCCAGCATTGCACCCCCCAACATTGGCCACTCTAAGCATGGCCCAAGGAAGCTCGCTAATGACAAGGAGCAAATCTGGATCCACAACCCATGACTTCTTGCTATCACTCACGAAAAGAACATCTAGCGTGCCATCCAAAAATTGGCCGCACAAGCTCAAAGCCCCTGCGAGGCGCAACTTTCCCAGATCACGGTTTGGTCGCAGCTTGCTGCCATGCTTGGAGATAACCCTGGTTGGCATGGAGGCCTTTCGCTGCCCTACTCCTTGTGTGTCTCGGAAGAAATTGTGGACAACTGCAAGCAAAGAAAGCCGTTGTTGAGAACTGGCTTCAAACACATATTNCTGCCCTACTCCTTGTGTGTCTCGGAAGAAATTGTGGACAACTGCAAGCAAAGAAAGCCGTTGTTGAGAACTGGCTTCAAACACATATTCAGCAAAGTCCGGAGATCGAAGGTATGTAGTCAGAATCACGATGCCCAACTGCTCACGACTCTCAAGGCGTTGCGTGTATGGCATCTTCAAGATTTTCACCAAACAGTCTGTCACCTTGTCGCCTCCCTAGAAGCAACATGCAACGAAAGAACCTCATCGTGCCATGTGCATCGTGACGATGCCCAATTAGCACGCAGGAAGTAGTGCATGTGGATATGTTCATAAACAAGAAATATGAGCGCATTACTATTCCTATCTATTCCTGGGTTGCCCTGGGGCTCGAGAAAAGGCACTTAAGTACTAGTATTTATTTGCAATGCCACCTTGTCAATTCCAAAAAAAAGGAACTACATTTGTTGCGCTCATGACAAGTCTGCATGGACGCATGAGCTGCATGCCTGTGCTCCCAACAAAAAATCAAGAATCGGTGCTTCACCACTGAATGCAAAAAGCTCCCTTTACAGCTGTCCAGAAAACTGAAAGGGGCCGCGTGCATTACGAGGAAAGGGTTCTCAGTGTGCAAAATCTGCAGCATCACATTCTCAGGGTCCTGGCCAGAAGCTTGAGCGAGATGGAAACCGGTTCTTGCGTCCCAGGATTTGATTTGGTGGTCAGGGGTATGATTGCATGGGGTAATGCTTTTGGAGCAGCCTTGAATGTTCTTGGCAGACCCTTCAACGTGAAACACTGTGTGCATATGGCAGGGAAAGGTCTGGAGGTGTTGTTGAAGGGTATTCCTCATCTACTCTGTCTCAAACGCGCTGCCTGACAAAGTGATTTAAAAATACCACTGGCACTGGGTCAATGTCTCCATGCAGGTGGAAGGTGACAGATCTCCTTCTCTAATCACACCCAAAGCATGTTTTCACCACGTTTCCAAAGGAAGGGAAGGTCCGATGCAATGCAGGCCAGTTTGCTAGCGGCACTACAGCGGGGTCCAAATCCCTGAAGAGAAACTGCACCAGCAGCAGCAAGTTGTCATCCTTTCGCTCAATGCATCTCCGGGCGGCCTCGGTGCAACAAGACGGTCCCTACACCCCACCCTGTGACAGAACTGCTCGCCATCAGAGCCTAGACAGCGAACTTATCAAATCAGTTCTTTCCCAGGCCAAGTCACGAGCCAAGCAGTTCGCTGGACACGGCCCCACTTCTCGCTCGTTTGCCCAGAGCCTGCAGCCCTCAGCCAGAGCTTGACAGCAGCAGCAGGATCAACAGGTGTCGGCGCCATACCTGCCATGGACACAGCTTTCGGTGTGGGCGAATAACCTTTCAATGAAAGAATTCCAAGATCTGGACCTTTCAATGATTAGCATCCTAGCTTTCGATGCAAAAGGGTAGGTTTTAACCTTTCGATGTCTGGATATAACCTTTGGTTGGAGCCCCAAAACTTCAAACCATGGCTTGTGCGAGCCGGGGTCGTATTGCTCGGGGACAACTGTATGACTGGGAGTGTATTGCATGGGGCAAATCCCGCTTCAATACGGGGCTGGCTTGTGCGAGCCGGGATCGTAATCGTTGGCATGTTGATATCTCAAATCTGGAAACTGAAGCAAAGCAGATTGTCTGGGGCAATCCCCTTTGGAATACGGTGCTGGCTTGTGCAAGCTGAGAGCGTATTGCTATGGGGAACTTTTTGAGCTCAGACACAACACCCCATGGTCAAGCTTGTAACCGGTTCATGACAATGCTTTTCACTGTCATCCGACTTTCAAGAGCATCCCCGAAACACCCCTTGAGCGTCGAAGCATGCGAATTGATCGCACAAAGGACCAGAAATCCTTCCATGTCGCTACTTTCTTCACGGTAACCTTTTTGCTACCGTGCTTGCATCCAGTCACAGCCTTGCCCATTGTGTGAAGCTGCCACCGGGAACCGCGAGCTTCTGCGCAAATCTTGAATGCTGAAGCCACTACAACACACCTCAAACACAAATTTGTGAAAGGAAAGCTGCATTGCTGCTCTAACTCTAACCAGCAAGGTTTTATTTATTCAATCTGTC
>BGPT01002246.1:19066-43915 GCA_003297045.1 Symbiodinium sp. clade C Y103 | reverse complement strand
GCACAGGTTGCACCACTGCGGAGCAAATCATGGCATCACCAGTGCGATGCGCAGCTGGAAGGTTCCAATCTATCAGGAGCAGCGTCATCAGTATAGCCAACGCAACCACAGGAATGTGCATGGTATTGCCACCCATCGATGCCAAGTCCGATCCTTTGATGCCCGATGGAAAAACCATCCGATGGAGAGGGAATCCATTTAGTAGAAGCATCTCGTGGGGCACGATGGCCCTTTGAAGCTGGGCAACGATGAGATGGGAGCGCGGTGTGACAGTCTACTTGCACCCCGATCGAATTATTATCATTGCTATTGTTGTCCAAACGCAGTTTACTGTCATAAATATATTTATTCTGGTTGTTACTTTGTACTTTTATTCTCAGTATTATTTTATTATTATTACTATTACAACTATTAAATCATTAATATTATTACTATCATTATTATTGTTTTTATTGCTATTATTGTATTAATATTACTTTTACTATTAATATTGTTGTTATTATCGTCAGCGTTATTATTATTGTCATTATTAATGNATTATTATTGTTTTTATTGCTATTATTGTATTAATATTACTTTTACTATTAATATTGTTGTTATTATCGTCAGCGTTATTATTATTGTCATTATTAATGTCAATTAATTTTAAATTAGTATTTTATTATTATTAGCTTTTACTAACTATTATGAGAAATTGTTTCAAAGCCGCTGCTATTATTGACATCTCCGAACGTCGCACAGCCCAGTCCTCTGGTTCTTGCAGGCTGTATCCCCTGGCAAGCCCATTCATCAGAAAGGGGAAGAGCAGAAATTGCCCCATGAAGGTGCGACCCTGGTCTCTGGAAGTCGCATCCACAAATTGGTCCAGAATCTCCCGGGCTGCAGAAGCAATCTGAGTGGCTGCAAGTTAATGAAAGGTTGGGGGAGGAAAGGTCGGACCCTGATAACTTTAAATTGCCCCTGGGCATCCCGTCTGGGGTAATTCTGGTCACACCCTCTAAAAAACTATTCTCTGCCGCGCTCATGTCCGACCCTACCCTTCATGCGAGCAGCGACTTGCCAGCGCGGAGGGATGTGAGACCGTGGCGGCATCTGCTGCAGCAAATCCTTCGCTTCGTCCACCATCGAGCCATCAGGCACTCTCAAACCTCAGGGCTTCTCTCAGCACAGCTTAGTGTTTGGTCTCATAGCAACTTACCCTTCCAAGTTTATCCACTGAAGTTGGCATAAGTTAGCAATCAGACAATCTTCAAACAATATATATTAGTATGCCTTAGAATCAAAAAATCAGCAAGCATATTGTTTTGGGTCATCTTGCTGCATAGGGGCGCGCGGTCACGTCGTTCAATCCCTGCGCCGTCCTTTTTCTGCCAGGAAAGTACGACGACATCAAGACATTGAATCCAGCAAGAGCCCAGGTGAAGTTCTTGCGAGTATCGTATGTCTGCTGCATCCACAGATGAGCCGTCTGGATGTCCAGGGTCAGCCGCCGGATGTCCTCATTGCCCAAAAGGCAAATTGCATGCTGGAAATTCTTCAAGTTGCGCCCCACAGTTTGGGCAATGTCGACCCGTTGGTCCCGGGCATCCACCTGCACCGCTTGGACCACTTCAGCCGCTTCAGCTGCTTGAGCCGCCGCAGAAGCTGCTTCAGCAAGTTGCTGCTCTGCTTCAGCATTGGAGCATTGGGGTCAACAGGGGNTGGACCACTTCAGCCGCTTCAGCTGCTTGAGCCGCCGCAGAAGCTGCTTCAGCAAGTTGCTGCTCTGCTTCAGCATTGGAGCATTGGGGTCAACAGGGGGTTCCAGTCACAATGAGGTGTCCAGGCGCTGGCCCCTCTTCATTTGCATCGCTGGCAGAGCTGGCAGGCTGCCTTCTGCACCAAAAAAACCGCGAATCGCAGAAGCCATCAGAGCCACGGGGCTGCCGAAAAAAAGCCGCCAAGCCGCTGAGCCGGTGAGCTGCTATGCCAGAGGTAATGTGAAATGAGCAGCCCATGGAATTTTGGTATGTCAAAACCACTGAGACNAAAAAAAGCCGCCAAGCCGCTGAGCCGGTGAGCTGCTATGCCAGAGGTAATGTGAAATGAGCAGCCCATGGAATTTTGGTATGTCAAAACCACTGAGACGATTCCGCAATATCTGACCCACACAGGCATTCAAGACTTAGCTGCCCATGAAATCAAGCTGTGCCAAAACCTCTGTGCTGTTTCTCCAAATTTATGCTCCCCAAAAGCATCCAAGACTTAAGATGCGATCAACCACACCGGTGCAAANTGAAATCAAGCTGTGCCAAAACCTCTGTGCTGTTTCTCCAAATTTATGCTCCCCAAAAGCATCCAAGACTTAAGATGCGATCAACCACACCGGTGCAAACCAAAGCCTCGGCCGCAACAGCCGCTGCCGCAAGTGCCAGAAGCATTCACCTTTACAGAATGCGTCCATGCTTTGAACTTCTGATCGCATTCTTTAAGTTCCTGAATTGCTTTGTTCTTCTCACACCGACACTGAACGAAGTTCATGAAGAGACAATTCTTAGTTGGCGAAGGATATGCTAGCCCACAAAATGTAAACCTATCAATCAACCTACTATCAATCAATCAATCAATCAATCAATCTATCTATCTATCTATCTATCATTTATCTGCTACACAAAGGAAATAGACAGGTGCTCAACCAACTATGATGCAATACCAGCTATGCACTTTCCATATCATATTGTCGTCTAGCACAAGTTACACTTTAAAATGCATTTGGCCGGAAATTTCCCACATACCCGAAACATACCTAGCAAATCCCAAAGGCGCCTGTGGAGCGCGTGCTGGCTGCCTGGGTAGTTGAGCTGCGAGAAAGGTTGAACATGTGGCACATAGATGTGGCCTATCTGGCGTGGCTACGACAGTTACTGATAGTTAAACAAAACATCACGATTTGCAGGGCTCGCCCAGTACCCAGGCCGCATGCTCACCTCAAAGAGCAGCAGCAACCGCAGGAGCCGCGAAGCCGCAGGAGCCGCGAAGCTGCAGTAGCTGCGAAGCCGCAGGAGCCGCGAAGATGCAGGAGCCGTAGCAGCCGCAGCAGCCGCAGGAGCTCAGCAGCCTCCAAAGGGCCTGACAGTAGTTGAAAAGAAAAGTCAGGTGGGCAGCCCCCAAAGAAGTAGAAGAGCCCTTCAATGAAACGAATCTACCCTTCCCCGCCAAAAAATAGGGAAAACTTCACTGAAAGGTTGGCATCTGCAACCCAAGGTTGTTCAATCAACCTTCCATGAAAAACACGACCGACGAGCAGTGCCTCGATATGGAAGAGTGCTGCTCCCAGAGATGCAATGCCTAATGATGCTTAGTGTTGCTGTCTAGATTCTCACCTCTTGAGAGTAAAGGTCGAACGATGGCCGGGCGATGTTGAGATAAGCATCCAAAGTCCCAAAAAAATAAAAAATGTCCAAAATGCAAACGTAGNCTCACCTCTTGAGAGTAAAGGTCGAACGATGGCCGGGCGATGTTGAGATAAGCATCCAAAGTCCCAAAAAAATAAAAAATGTCCAAAATGCAAACGTAGTATTGGGTATCCCCTAAGTTGGCATGATTAAATGACATCCATCCATGGTTGCTGGGAGGTTGATCATTGGCTCTATCACATTGTGGAATATACTGTAGGCATCTGCAAGCAGCTCTGTAGAATCTCAAAGGAAAGGGGGGCGGAGGGTTTGGTCCGACTCAATTCGCACCCAGGTGATGGCGGTTAGGCGTCGCAGGGAATCTGTGTGCCATGGCGCAAAATCTTCTGTGGTAAACCCAATAGTACACCCTTTTTCTGGGATATGCTGTTCCTATATTGATGACCCAGCGGATGGTAGGTCCAATATATCCAGCAAGTGCTGCATGTCATGGTCTGACCTTCTTTGCCCAGAGGCTGCCAGGCTGCCCCAAAACATGTTGCACGACCATGCTATCTTAATAAATTGGTCGGCCAACTCCATGATGGCGATCATTTGCCTTCAATTCATGTCATGTTTTTCCGGGGAAATGATTGCCCCACCATTGCTGCAGGGAAACCTCGGCGGAGTAGATGACAACACCATCCGGCTCGGAAAGCTCCTTGCTGTGGCCATGGGTTTGTCCTTCTTCTAGGGATTTCATGGGTATTTACCCCTATAAAACTGATAATTTGGGTTTGGTACCTGATATTTTGAGGAAAACGACAAAATCCAGTTGTTTGTCCTTTTCCCGACATGTTCATGGCCATGTATTGGGTGAAATCCACCATTTTCAGACACACTGATATGTTATCCACGCGTTATGTGTGTGTGTGTAGATCGTATTCAGCTTGTCATCTACAATAATGATGGTTTGTACTATTTACAATGTCATTGTACCTTTGCAATGAAAGTGACGCAACAGATACAAACCAAAGAGCAAGAAAGGATGGCAAATCGCTGAAAACCTCATGGTTCTACACAGAAAATCGCTCATGTATTACCCCTCCATGGACAGCGGCCCAACATGACCATCTTGTGGTCCCCCAAAGGTGCCAGTTTTGGTCACGTTTCTAGGATGTGAAAGTCGTCATGCAGCTACTCTTAGCTACATCTAAAGATACTGAATATATTTGGAAATTATAGCTATCCATTGGATCATCCATTGGATTATATGTATCTGAAAACTAAAATCATCCATTTTTCAGCTGGTTTGTTTATTCATCCACTGGACAGACCCCGTTTGTCCCCATTAGGCTAGCCATTGGGTCCCCAGGCCCAAGCCACATTCGCAGGGCTCGACTCAGAGCCTGCAACAGGCAAACTGGTGCCCACCACAAGAACTCAAAATATCTGGACATTTATATATATATATATGTATATTATGTACACATGTATGTATCTACGTGTCTGTACATGTACATGCAATAGAAAGGACATGTGGTATATCTCGACACTGAACAACCATCAATCATGGGGTTCAAAATGATTCAAGCCTCATGTTTTGTGATGAGAAACAGCTCCTGGCAGAACAGTCATTCATCCAAAACAAAAATATGAAAACAGCACAAGTATGCCGGAAATGGGGAGTCAACTTCAATGTATGGCTACTTGAGAAAAATGATGATCAACCACTAATTCTTGGCATAACTGGCATAACTCATTTTTGGTTGACAAAGCCAAGTATTAGGTTGACTGCCTTACATCCTTGTGACAGAAATACAGAAATGAAATACATGACAACTTCATCGGCGTTATCTGATTTTTCTGGAATACCTTCAAAATTCGATGGTCACAGTTTCCATTACGTGGGTGTGTATGGAAATGAATGATGGAATTGTGTAGTGGAGACTTATGTTAGTCCAATGTCTAGTCATAGGTTCCATTCACATTAGGTGCGTTTGCTTTTGATCGCCCCCTCACAGACATTCTGGGACTTCCATTGCGACCCAACACTCTCAGCAAAGAAACAAGCAACTTTTGTCATGCTCGGAAGAGCAAGTTCCCAGGTCGCACATCAACTCAGTTGTTGAAATTGCACAGATGTTGGGGTCGATGTTGACCCAACATGTATCGAAATCATTCATACAGGAAGGGCTCCCGCTACGTGGGTTTAGATTTCTTAGGTGTTGCGGTCCTGGTAGGCAAAATCTAAATTAGATGACTCTTCAAACATGTTCAAGCCAACTTATAACTGGGAGGCCCTTCCTGAATGTAGTGCTTCAAATCTACGCGCTCAAGTACCCAACCGCGGGAAATTGCGGACGGTCCCAAATAAGGGGACGATGGGTCTTCTGCGCCCACGAGCAGGTGTCGTGGAAATGTACCAAGGTTAAACCCAGGCTGGAAACCGACCCTTGACGTCGGGATTCGGAAACAACTTCTCAACTTCTTTAGTATGGATCTTTCGTGTGAACCAAAGACATAATGGTTTCATATGTTTTCCATTTACCCTCCTCAAGCGGCAGCACCGAACTTTGAGGCGTTTCAAGGGTCAAATGCTGCAACTGCCCGCTCACCTGACTCATTTGACTCATTCCCCTTGGTCTCATCCTTGGTCTCTGTGACCTCTGTGACCTCCGTCATGTCACTTCCTTCAGTCCCGATCCGGGTCGTGTTCGATGCGGTCGATGCTTGCTGTGAAATCCAGAAGCGTGGTCGAGCAGGTTCAAGGGACAAGGACGAGATCATCCGCATTGAGATCGAAGCTTCTGGAAGAAGAACTCGGGTCCTTTGAAGCCAAGCTCTCATCTCCTTATTCTCCTTATTGGTTGATGTGCTGCCCATCAGCGAAAGGCCGATATCTCAGGATATGATCTAGGGGGAACGTCTCGAGCCAACTAGCAAACACACACGCAAATGTGGCAAGCTGCAGGCTATCAAGGGCTCAGTGAAGGATTAAAATCCAAATGAGTCCCATCTTGGGTGTTGCATTTCTTCAACAACAACTGTTGAAATATACTGAAATAATCCGTCGTCCCTACGAACAAACACCTGTGCGATCAAGACCCTGGTTCAGACTTGGATCTCTTCATTTTGCATTGGCTGAATATATCCAGCTACAACCCAATTATATCCACTATACCCCCATAACATGCTTGGTTTGATCCCGCAGTAAATATCGGATATTGATGATGAAAGCTTAACATTCCCATTTTGTTGATTAACCCCATCAGTAGTCATCAAAAATCCATTCTTTACTGGTTGTAGGGGCCCCTAAAAAATTGGAAAAGTTGCCCCATCATTTTCCAGGCTCCCAACTTGCCTATCTATGGCTGGGGGTGGCATTCATATAGCATCTATATATATATATATTATATATATATCGTTCCCATAATTTCCCCATTGAAAAAACAGTAAAAGCATTGAGAACTTAGAACCCATTGAATCATTGCTGCTTATATAAATGATTGAATCGTTAGCATCGGCATCCACAAGAATGTGTAGATCGGCTCGGCAGCTAAAATCGTCATGTCTCGCAGTCGAGCAGCCCTCCAGAAGTGAGAAGGCCCTCGGAGTTTGCACATGGTAACCCGACTTTTCTATGGATAAAATAGATGGAAATAGATGGGGAGCATCTACCTTAGTACCGAAACTAGCTGGGAAATCCCGAACCACATGGAGGTTTTAATGGGAAAATCATGGAACTAAATGGAAATGTTCCAGCAAATATGCTGGTGTTCATTTAGCTGGTATTGACGGCCATCCCCAACACAAATAGATCAGACAGATGGATGGATGAGTGTATGGATAGATGGATATCATTGTATATGGGGAAAACATGCCAAGTACAGCACACATTTGTCCACAAAAATAAATGGTAAAATCATCTTGGCACCAAAATTGCAACTGGGGATGATAGGTAGCTTACCGCAAGGACACCCCCGGGCTTACGGAGGGTCTACGTTGCAGCCATGGAAACTGGGAGTATTTCATCGCCAAACCAAACAGTGGCAAGTGGTACTTCTTCTCAGGCGCTTTGATGGAATCTTGAAAATGTTCCAAGCTGCACTTTCCTTGATGATTTTGCCCATATACGAATGGCACATTGTCACGAATTCACGTGTTCATTCCGAATCTTTGGTGTCAACTAAAATCCGCCAGTCTCTTCCTTTTACCACCCACACCTTTGGTAATAATTGTCGCTCATGCCCCGGCCATGGGTTAGACTGCCAAGACACAAGCTGTCCCCTACTCTGACCTCAGAAAAAAAAAACGCTTTGCACACTACTTGGGGATGGAAGGTTCGACGATCAAGTGGCAAAATGGTCACATTACCTTTCACAGTCCCAAAATGAACAGGGTCGACTGTTGATGACTGTCCCGTAGTTTGGGTTTTTCTAAAATGGAGACGCTCACATATGCGTGGCATTGTTTATCAGGATGAAAGCAATAACTGAGTATGCCCTTGTGTCTGATGCACTTCAAAAATTGGATGGCGATGACACAAAGGGACAAATCTTTATTTGTGGGTCCCAACAGACCTGAATAATTTTAAGTGACTGTTGCTTATTCTCCCCAGCGTTGATTGCTCGAGTCCCCTGGTTTTGTCCTACAGTTCTATCCCTACTTTTGGATGCTTTTGGTATCGATTCCATATTTGGTAAGCACAGTATTGGACCCACGAAACTACTCAACCTTCCAATTTGATAGGGTTATCACAGACACCAAAAGGAAAAAAAAATCCTCCTAAAATATCTAAAATAGTAATCAATGAGTTGTCCATCCTTTTGAGGGTTACTATGGGTTACTATAGATTAGGCATCCCCAATCTTCAAAGGTTTGACAGCCCAGTGACATTCACCAGCTCTGTGAGCTGTGCTTGCCCAGAAGACAGGCTCCCATCAGTCACCCGCTCACCTGCAAAAGGGTGTGCTATCCACCACAAGGTGGAGATGCTTTGACCGCTATGACCGCATGAAAATGAAATGGTCAAATAATAATAATCCTCAGATATGTCTGAAACATTGAAACATATTGGTTAATTCAATGATGAGGGATCCCAGTCATTCCAGTGCTAAACCCAGGCTGATAATGCAACTAGTTTCCTGGAAAAGAAGACTCTGATCCCAGCCCAGCGCGCTATCCCTTTTTTTCTGGTGTCCAAACAATTTCACTTCAGGCAAATAGCGTGTTGTCCTTGGGGGTGGCATGGCTACTGCCACAGTCAGAGGATGCAACGGATAGGAACCATTCAGAATTCCATCGCGGATGTGTCGATGCACAAAGGGCATCAAGTGGTCATAGACTCCTCTGTGCGATCGACCAAATGCTCAGGGAGAAACGTCTCCCAAAATGATTCAACAGGGACTCCGTAAAGCATCACCATCCAAGCATAAACACCCATCAAGATCCATCAAGTAGCTACACGTCAAAAATGGTGTACCACTGGACCCAGTGGACCCACAAGATTGGTAAAAATGGTGCTATCCAGCCATTTCGGGGGATTCAATGCTCAATAATTCTGACATCCAAATTTGCTTCCAGAGCTCCTAGGGACGTGAGCTTCATCAAATTCTCCTTGAGATTCAAATCTGCACAGAGCTTCCTCCAACACCTCGGAACGACACACCGAACTTCATCTGCGTCTCGAAGGGGGGTCCCTGGGTCCAAAAAAGGGTGCACCAAAATGCGATGGCTGAGAAAAGATTTGTTGCACATTGCAATTTGGGGGGGACAACCCGTAGAGATCTCTGTATGCTTCCAGTCCCTGCTTTGTCAAAAGTCCGCTATTCTCCACTGTCATCCACCAGTCACGAAAACCCCTGTGGTCATCTAACAGATATTGCAATGAAAAGTCTGCAATTCATACACATTTATGTGTATAGCTTGTGTATGTTTGTGTATATATATACATATATATATATATATATTTTAGTAGTAGTACATATATCATCATATGTCCACCAGTGGATGATTTTAAATTCGATTTTCCCATCTAATTGTAAGTTACATCTCCATCCCAGGCGCTGAAACTCATCGGCCGGCGCCCAAGCTTTCTTCGGCCCCTCCAGGCCGATCTGCTGCGCCACGTCGCCGCGCACGAAGAGCGCGTCGCGGGCGCTGAGGCGATACAAACCCAGGCCGTGCGGCCACAGCAACGCCACGGCAGCGCTCAACGAACAGCCTGGGATGGCCCCGTTGAGGGGATGGGGATGGGGGGGATTGGATGCCACGGCCATAGGATGAACAAAGACATGGCAAAACCTATGCCACGGAATCTACCATCCTTTCTGGGTCATATCAGTCATATCCCCATACACCAGCATTCTTTTGGATATTTTTGGTGGTTAAAACAACAGAGTGCTTCACCATGGTCTCGACTCTGCCACTGGTAAACAAGGCACCTGTCACGAAGCCACCCTCACGAGTTGTCGTTCCTGCAAAACTGCCCCGACTGCTCAGGCATTGCTGAAGATTTGCTGAAGACTCGCAACATTTGGTGGTTGATAATGGGGCTATCATTAGGGCGATTATTAATGAATAATAGTTATAATGAACAATGAACATCATCGACCATTGAATATTCCCTTCTGCTCCCCTGTTGCCCGTCCCTTCTCTGATGTTCTTTGTCAATTTCTTCCCTATTCTCGGAATTACAGGGAGCACCAGCAATCCCAAAAATGGGGGCGAAACTGGCGAAAACTCTCCCGGCTCCTGAGATGGCGCCATATCCCGAGACGTTGGTCTTTTGGGTCTCTTGATGTTGTGGATGGAAATCTACCGAGACCACGATCGGTGGAGGATATGGCCAGATTTCCACCTCGGTGAGTCTTCAAACCCACACCAAATGCAACAGAATGGGGGGGATGTTGTTGTTGTTGTTGGGCATTTGTAACGCTGCCACAGCATCGAATCATGTGTATATATATATATATACATCCACTTATGAGTAGGTACCCACCCATCAAAAGGTTGAGACAACGATTCTTGTTGGTTTTGGTTGTTGGGTCGTATTTCTGCTTGCCAAAATCTCAGTATGTGGTGGTGGTGAAATCTGGATGATTGATTGGAGGTTTGACCTCAGTCTTTTGTAGTTCAGGAAAAACATGTAATTACATGAGCTCACATCAATCCCCATTTTGGGGTTGTTAACATTCCATGTTTGTTTACCCCAGGGTATGTCCCAGTTTCAACCAACCAAGCCACACTAAGCATCTTGGGACTCAGCACCCGTAGTGCTTCGCGCAGCGCGGCGCAGTCATAGGAATCGATGTCCACATCTCGGCCATGCGGGTTTCCCAATCTCTTTGTTGGGGAAATGTTGAGAATGTGTTGATAAATCACGAGATTCAAGCAAGAAGACTTGGGATAGTTGGGGCATGTTGGGGCACGCTCATATCTCTTTTACAATATCTCTCTTGGTGGGTGCGTTGATTCTTTCTAAAAGTGGGGATTCAACCACCAACAACTTGGAGGAAATCAACAGAAACTGGATTTGCAAGTATAGCCAAAAGAAACGGGACCTAACGTGACCATATGTAAGCAACAAGAATGTAACCCACACCCGTCTGAGTGAGTTATGTAGTTCTGTAGGTGTCACAGAAGGTACTCAAACTGGGGACATGTGACATTGGTGTGGTTTATCTATTTCATCATAGTTATGTATATATATAATTCTATATATATATATATATACATATCAGACATAATTGAGAGCAGTGGCACTTCAACCAAAAAAGAGTTTGGTTGGCAAGCCTTGAGTAGGGATGGCTTCCATAATCCAAATGGTTGGATGTCCATCCTAAGATACATAGAGAGTGTTTGGTGGATGCTACGAGAAACCCAAAAAAAAGTGGTCACCTTCTGTGAGTCGCAAAGAACGGTAAGGATATTTATCTTCTCAAACCTTCAACGCCATCCATATCCAGATCCTCCAGCTGAAGCTGCTCATTGCATCCACTTCAACACGCAGGTCTTCGAGTTCATCGTTGGTCTCCTGCACCACCCGAGGATCCCTGTGGATGGATCAAACCAGAGCCAGTGAAACTGGGTACCCTCCGGTAATGGTGACACTGGGAAATCCTCTTTGAAAATTGAGGTTTTAATGGGAAAATCAATGGAGGATCACTGAAACTGGCTTCAATCTGTAGTACCAAATATCAAAACAACATGATTTCCATCAATCCCAGCCATTGTTTGGCTGGATATGTCCAAACACTCGATGATCCGCCTCATCGTCAATACCTGGCACCGCGGCTGCTTGGCAAATCCTCAATGCCGCGCTGTCAACGAAAAGGACTCAACAAAAATCAGGAGATCTTAAAATTGGGCATGTTGTGGGGATAGAAGAATTGGAAACACCAATAGAAAATGCGAAGCTGAATCCTTGGGATTCGATTGGAAGCAACAATCACTGGGACTGGAACCAACAAGGCTGAGGATTTGAACCAATAAGAATGAGGATTAGAGCCAACAAAAAGAAGATTTCACCACAAGAAACAAATAGTGGGTTCAATGAGCCAAATGTGGTAAAGTTCCCAATCTTTCGGTCTGTTCAACAACTGGGTACCCCAATTAACGCATTGAGTTTTCTGCGGGAAACCACGCTGGAATTTGGGGGTCTCAAAATCAAAGCCATTTCAAAGTACTTGATCATTCCTGTGGATGCGGTCAGGGTTGTAAATAGGGCCAAAAGAAAGGAATCAGGTGTGGATGCGGCGATCAAACCACCGCAAGGAAAACCATTGCGAACATGATCCGCAATTCTTTGACATCATCTACCCACAAGATGGTGCCCCCCATCTAAGAGCAGGTTTCTACTATGGGGCACCACCTTGCAGTTGTCTTGATCAAAGCTAAGATCCACGGGATCGATTCGTATCACCAAGCTTCGTGGCAATACCTGGAACCTCCTGCCAGCGACAACTCAAGACTCCGGAGCCATTGGCGTCTGAGAACTACGGACCTCTTTCGCAAGTATGACGAACGTGCTCAAAACAAGATTCAGTTGGCAAAAACCTGATTTCGTTGATGAAATGCCTTTTGTTGCCGGTCATGGCAGGTCATTTTCGCTGGTTGAATCCTCCAGTTCAGCTAGTAACATCTATTTTTTTGTTGGCAAAAAGTGTCGCTTTTTGTTTGCACAGCACAAATTACCCCAGCTTGGCTGCCAACCAACCCATCGTCCTGATCCCGCAGCTCTTCACAGATTCCTTGAAGCACCGTATTCGGTGTGCTGTAGCCGCAGCGAATGCCAATCTGCGCGCCCACATCGTCCTCAGAAGCGCAGTCCGTGGTCGAAATGAAAAATGGAATGTTGACCTAGGAGTATATAGAATAAACATGAATAAACCAATGGTTTATGAGGATGGCCATTTTTTGGATAGCAACTCATCAAATCATTCCATGAGCTGACTCTATGGGCCTAAGTTCTATGTACCCATTAAGCCAACAAAATGCGAGCATTCAACACTTGCACGACGTGCAATGCACAAGAATTCGTTTTATTTGATGGTTATACAGATATACATGGTTTAGTATGGTTTCAGTGACTGGTTTCATTGGGATCACGGATTATGAATATATTACAGTAACTGCAATATATCCGTGATTATGATCTAATCGTATTCTAATCCACTTGGGAAAATCCCAGCAGCAACCACAAAAAGGTGGCAGCCCAGCGTCCAAGGTGCTTCGAATGGCACGGCAGTTCTCAGGCACTGCCTCGAAATAGACACCTTTCCATGGAGCATTGAGACCTCCACTGCTGCCTGGACATGGCAATTGGGAAGCTGAAATCCATTGAAATTCCAAGGGATGTCTATGTATGGAAATGGAAAATCATGGAAAATCCAAGTCATATCTGATAGATTTTGGAATGGGAAGATCTGTGAATCGTCTAGATGTAAAAGGGATGACTTTCCATTGCCAGGTTGGATTACCAGAGGCTAACCAACCTCACCTTGAAAGGACTGAGGTAGATTCAGGATAAATTGGCTATGGGGCTCAGCTCTCACCTCACTCTGAGCAAATGGGGGCCAACTACTTTGCACCAAGAGGTGTGTGGCTCTCCGGATTGGGCAGGAATGCATTCAAGTTGGGGTGACAAAGGATCTACCGGAAAGAAACCACGTCAAGACATGGAGGATAGAACCAACAATAGACGAATAATACTGATCACAAAAGTAGTCAAGATGATGGTGCTGCTTCTTCTGGCGGTGGTAGTGGTGGCTTTGCAAAACCCAATTTCTAGCTGGGCATCATACCAGCTTCCCACTTCTTCTATTCGGTAATGAAATTGCATTCCAACCTCCGCCATTTTTGAGGCCAGGCCTGCATAGCTTTGCAAGATGCGGCCCAAAGGATCCTGATTTCGAAGGTCAGTTGCGACCATCCGAAACGATGCTGAGAGCGCAAATTACCATATCCATAATGTGGGGACCTACGTAATACCAGTTGAAAGTTGTACCCCAAGACATTCCTTCTTTTTCGCAAAGAAACTGGTTAAGTGGATGGGGGCCGTTTGGGGGCAGACAATGTGTTTGCCTTGCTCGCCTAGAGTCATCCTGCGCTCCGTCACCAGCACCAATGTTGATCAGCACCCGTGTCACATTGGACTTGGCCTGCGACTTCACACCAGTCAGACACCGGTCTGCCGTGGGCACTGAGGTTGCCTCACTATCTGAGAGGTTCGAAAATGAAAAGTTGCAGAATCCATCATAAGAATTACTCGTCATGCTAAGGTGAACTGCTTTCTGGTTTATGCATGCCCTGTGTATCCTCAACACAAAACCATCAGTACAAAACCTCCCATGCCAAAGTTTCCCTGGCGGTCCTGAATCAGCGAGTACAGCCGAAGCGGCTCCTCTCTCAAGTACCTGCAGCTGCAACATGTCATTGAGGGGCCAGCAATGACTATGAGACCATCCCATCTTGTGGATTTTCTACTTGTATAGGGCATATCGATCAGATTGTATGAATATCTGATCCCATCTCTTTACGCAAGAAGATCTGGTCCAGAAAACACCATCGCAATGCGAAGCAATGCGACCAGGTGGCATCCACGCTGGCACTGCGCAATGATCCCTGGCTGCAGTGCCAAATCGATGTCGTCGCCGGGCGAGTTCGAAACCCGGTGCATCATACCACGACTCCGGAGGGAATGGATCCAACCTTGGGAAATAACGAACCCCCCTGGTGGCGGCTGATGGATAGAGTTCATTGGTGGAATGTGGCGATAAATTTATGGATGGGGCATGATGGGGCAATGTCTAAGCATAGTGGCAGAACATGCAAACTCTATACTCAACTATATATGGATTTGATATGGTGGGACCATTCATGGTTTATCAAATTCGTGAACTTCTTCTCTAAAGTTGAGAATGGTCTCTTGAATAGCAGATCCTAAATCTTAAAGGTATGTATTCTACTTGGCCGTTGATGTCGATGTACTCGAAAAAGACCATGTTTCGTAGTAGGCACCAAGAATTCGAAATGTGATGACACCTACAGCAAACAAGCACAAAATTGAGATCCGCAAAGGGTCTGTCCTGTTTTGGCTTTGAACAAGCAACTTGTAACAATGTCATGCTCCGTTTCCGTGCGGAAAGCGCCGGAGTTCCGGAAGTTTGATCCACAGGTATTTGCATGGGACACTTTCCAATTCATTTTGTCTGACTACAAAAATGTAATGTATAAATTTTGTGGAACAGAATATCTCCACATGTGCGGAAATTCCCAGTCTTTTTCATTCATCACTCCTGAACCAACAAGGTCGTCATGCCATGCCACGTCGCACAGAGAGCATCCGTCATTTCCAGCGTCAGCGAAGTGGACGATCCGGTGGAGCCTTGGCTTTATCCACAGGGGAAAAGGGGAAAAACTCTCCATGTTGGTGAAACATCTCCTGGTTCTCCTGGTTGAAATCTAGATCCCCAAGGTTGGTCCAGTTCTATCCTAAACGGTTTGTTGCTTGGGTCCCCCAGCCATTGCTAGGTGATACTGAAAGTTAGTAGGGGGGAAAGCAAAAATAGTGAGTAGGTGAGCATTTATGAAAGGTGACTGTTGGTGGGTTGGAGATCCATTTTTGGGGGGTCTGTCAAGCAAAAATGGGAAAGACTATGCATTAAATTGTGGCAGAGTCGTTGATCAAAGCTGAGCTTCTTTACCCATGCAAAGTTGGGCGTTGGCCCATTGAAAGCTCCCGATTGAACATGAGCTGTCTCTCAGACAAAAAAATCCAGACCTATGTTCACATCCCCCAGCTCCAGATAAAAATCTAGGATAAACCACCGCCAATAATGCAGACATAAATTGAAAGCAATTATTCAAACCATGTCGATAGAGGATCGTAGGGATAAAAAATGGAATACTACCAGACCCATAAGATCCCACAAGTTCCGTCAGGTTGTCTCAACTGTCCCTTTTGATCCCTCGGGGTTCACCATGGGAGCGTCAAAGCGGCACTTTGGCTCTCCAATCTCCACAGCTCTCCAGCTGCCTTCGGTGGGTTTGCAAGCCACCATGGACACACAGTCCTGGACGGAGAGTTGGGAAAACTGATTGAACTGTTGTAACTGATCAGTTAACCTTCCCATGCTGCAACTGATTAGGAACTGTTGTCCTGGATGTCCATGTAGCTGATGTGAAATTCATGTGAGATAGAACTGCCCCGAAGATTTCGGGGTTTCTAGTTGTTGAAACTCAACGGCCAAGGTCTGCAACCTCTAGGATGAGCATCCCAATCAATGGGCGGTCAATAATCCTGGTTTGCAAGTCCTCTGAAACTGGTGCTATCCAATTTTCAACTGTGCTATAGCCAGGGTTTCTACCCAAATATTTGAAAACATCAGTTGATTATATCACCATTGAAAGTTAATCCACACACAGACACATACATTCTTTTCAGTTGACAGTATGTGTTCCCCATTTGTTCTCAATCATAAAACCCAAATGTTTGGTCACACAACCCACCGTGTTTGTTGCTGCCGGTCCTCTTCAAGGCCCAAGCTTTCGTGCTTCACCAAGCGATAAGCTCGGCGCAAGGCAAGGTCGTTGCTACCTGGGAAGGCATCATCCGATGTTCCGGGCTATAGTTACTGTATAAGTTACAACTTATAACTTTGATCCAGCTATATTGTGTTGAGAACCATGGTTGTGATCCAGTCGGAGTTGGGATACCCCCTTAGAATTGAGAACTTTAGTGGCCACGCAGTTACTAAATGTGCCTAGTCAGAATGCATATCAAGTACGCTTCACTTCCAAGTGTTGACGCAAATATAGAGGTATGTCTAGCTAAGCAGTCTATACATTTGAAAGCAGTCTATTCTGAATCTGTCGAATCTGTGGATTTACATGTATTGAATCTCTCTCAAATACGTGTACGATCGTGCAGGTCTATAACTCTGAATCCAAATCAAATGACCTTGGTTTTGGCATCGCCGCACGCCAAGCGCTCAGGCCCAGCTACAAACATGCAGATCAGTCTGCATGGGTTCCTGCTCCGGCGAACTGCTACAGCAGTTCCTTGCGGCAGCTATGACACTTCATGACATTTATATGGGAATTTGACCAGAGACATCAGGATGTAAACAACAAACATGGAAGGTTCGGCATGGGAATTTACGGCATTTTCGTCATACAGTAGGCAGTATCAGATATAAAATCAACACAACTATATACAACATGAGTAGACGATGGTTTTTTTAACCCCTGGACGCGCTGCCAGGACGCTGCTGTCTGCGAGCATTGCTCCAGCAGCGCCGTTGCCCAGTGCAACACTCCACCCAGCTGCCATTGCTCCAACAGGACGCCGTCGCTGTCGTCACACCGACGGCCACCAAAGGCGCCGTTACGGTGAAACGTCTCATGGCCGGGTAAACACATGGCAACGGGGGACTGCGGGGGGACTGGTTTGATGAATCAAAAAATGATCAAGGAGGAAATTAGAAGAAATTGGATGATTTTGGATGAAATAGGTATGTGTTGGTGAAGATATTGAGGATATTGATTGATCGTTTAAACAACATTTCAAAGTATATACCAATCACCAACCAGACATGGCTATTGGTAAGGATATATTGCAATGATTTGCAAGGGTCAAAGGGTGTTGTGGAAGCCCTGTGCTCTGAGTGTTTGGTTGGGAGGAACAGAATGTTAGTTGTAAGTCGTATCTCACTCTGCGGGCACCAGTATTCTGAAAGTCTGCAGTGCACATGTCATCAGGGATTTGTGTACTGTGTCAAGGGAAAATTCACAAACCTGCCAAGCGCAACTGTGTCCCAGGTTGTGCCCTTCTGCAGAGCTGATCCTATCCCGCTACGGTTCTAAGGTGAAGGAGCAGTTTGCAATCCTCAGCCCTTGCTAGACCAGGTGGCCCAATGGCTTCTCTATATAATCGGTAGTGGAATTGTTTTTTCCTTGGAACAACTACCCATAAGAACCAACAAGCGGAATCAGCTGTGGCAACACTTACAGCAACCCCTGCCCCAGGGTGAAGCTTCCGGGAGGCTACCTGGCATGGTGAACTGCAGGTCCGTGGGATGCAGAATGGAGCTGGATGCGCCCTCCTGAAAGGTTGGTTTCATCGGGGAAAATTCTGGGAAATGTCGCAGGGAATATCCGCTACATCCGAGGGGGTCCTGTCAATTTTCCCTCAACTTCTGGGATTGGCTGGGATCGGAGTCAAAAACTTGCAGCAGAAAATCTCGCTGCAACAGCGTACCAATCATGGTGCCTGAGAGACTTTCCGAGGGAAATTACAATCTGAAATACCTTGGCATGTGATCTTACCTGTTGTCTCAAAATTTGGAACCCCAAATCCCAGAGTTTATCATCATGTTCCTCATTGATACAGCCATTCAATGGTTTCATGGTCCAATCATGTCGAATCCAAGCGCAGACCATGGAGTCCATTATCCTCTCCTGCACCGAATAGAAGATCTCCGTGGTGGTTCCAATCTCCTGGCAGATGGTCATCCCTAGATTTGGTGAAACAAACCATGGTATCCTGTAGATTTTCCCTCAAAGCAATCCATAGAAACACTAGGTAATTAGGTGAGATGGTCATGAGCCCTGGTTAAGTTGTAGATGAAAAAGCTCTTTAAACATATATCATATAACATGTATATAACCACCAACAGTTAATACCTATTTTAAGGGATTGCAAGCTAGTGGGAATGCAACCCTTTGGTGAGCTGCTGATCATCCCATGTTGCGAGCAACAACGGACCAACTGGACGGCTGGACCCACGAGTGCATTGTACTGTAGCCTCAGAGATTCCGATTGGATGTGCATTTTCAGGCATGGGAGGAGCCCGGATCAGAAAAGGGGGGGCCCTTTCTTCACCGGGATTGTGAACCACTTGCCAAAGATATGGCCAGTCCAATTATTCAATAAATTTCAATAAGACCATATGAGAATGGGATAGGCCATGTTCCCAAATAAGCCTTGGATGCAGACCCAACTACGATTTGGGCTATCCAATTTTGATCCCTTGGCATCTTCTCAATACAATTCATTGATGGGAAAATCTGTGCAGATCCATAGTATCTTGCTGATAACTGTCATGCTAGTACACAAATCACTTTGAGGGATAATCTGATCTTGAAGCTGGGGCTTCCCATCATTGCAACAGGGTCCAGTATGAAAGATTTCAAGACCTGTGGGAGTGCAATAAAGTTCGAGTTGACCAGGCCTCGGCTAAAGTGATCCCTGAAGGTCGGAATTGTTTATTGATGGTTTTCGCAAATGGATCAATATGCTATCACCCATATAACAGCTACAGCTACATGTGAGTTGTGCAGATTTACTCACCATCTACCGAAATCAGGGATCAGCAACGCCTCACTTGCGCGCCATCCTACTGGTGGTTCACCCAAAATATTAATCAATTGGCATCATCATCCAAGATAGCTGTGAAACTCTACAAGCCTTGAGAGAACCCGCCGACCAAAGGACGGTATACCGTGTAGCCATCCTAATTACCCCCATGCGTGTTGTTCGTATTCCCCATGTTTAATATCACCTAAAATCCCTTTGTTCTTGTTGTCAAAGTCCCCATGTATTGCTTGAAACCCCATCAACCTGTTGATGCTGCAGTATAGCGCCTCCGTTGGTCGGATCGATGGTAAATGTCCTCAGGCAAAACCGGATAGTATGTCTTGAAGGGACAGAAATTGTGGCATGTTGAGTCCCATGAACATCTGGTCTGCTTTTGGCCTTCTGGTTTTGTGCAGTGTAGCCTCAGTATGCCTCATTCTGCACTGCCACGAAAGCATATGGAAAGCGCAAAGAAACTCAAGGAAAAACTCGGCTGCACCTTTTGAATGGTCTGCTACCATCATCATCATCATCATCATCATCATCATCATCATCATCATCATCATCATCATCCTCTCAGAACGTCTGTCGGTTTGGGGCATCAGGACCAATGAGTCTGGGTGTCTAAAACTTAAAATGTCCCCGAAGGATAGCTTTGGAATTGGTCGTATGGATCGCCTAATTTGATACCTCCCTCATAGGTCTCTCCACACTGAGATCAATTGCTGGTAGTTCCTGCATCCCAGTCGGTGGACTTCCCAAAGCAACCCTTCCCAAATGGCCCATGCCCTGCATTCCCAACAACGGCAGGTTGACCAATGACACCCACCCAATGCCACCCACCTTTCCACCCATCTCACGGAAAGCTTCAACACAGTGCCCACAGTCGTCGCGTAAGTCACGAACTGCTCGGACAGTCCAGTGTTCATCGTTCCATTCAAGAGTATCACATTACCTGAGGTTCTTGAGGGGTCAGTGGAGAAGTGACCAAAAACCTTCTGGTTCCTGAATTCAAGTCTCACAGCTGGGTCTTGGCGTCCATAACTTGGCTCTTGGGAATCCCAGGAAGCATCAAAAATCCCGTTCGATACCCCTATTATTGTGGTTCAAATTGATCAAATGTAGCATTGCCACAGGATCCACTGGTATCTGAAAAGTCCTGAAAAGTTCTCAGGGCTTGGGTGCGATTGAGTATTCCACATGTAGGCTCATTCTGTACCAGGACTCGGCAAGAGTCGTCCCGGTTGTACAGGTCGCACAGTTCGGTTGCCCTAGACAAGATCCCCAGCTTGGTTATAACCTTCACTTGAACATATTCGGAAATGTAATTATACGCAATAATCATTGCATAAATGCGCAGAGAAACCCCTGTCAGCAGTCATGTTTACATGTTTGGGTATGAATTTTGGGTTTCAGCTGTTCGTGACCTGCCCCAATGCCCACGTTCCCAAGCCCCATCCATTGGACCCAAGAACTCTCATCCTTCAAATACCACTCGTTACCTTGGGTCAGCCATGCGCAGCCCCAACATGAACAAACTGTGAAGCTTGAGACCGGGGACCAAGAAACCTTAAGACCCAAGGATACCCTGGGTTTTTTTTTAATGACTTTCGGATTAAGACCCCTTTGAAGCCGTAGTACTGGCCTGCAGAATGTGCGGTGGACTGATTCCACTGATTGGATCAAGGCTAGGATTTCGAAAGTCCGAAAGTCTTGCAATCTCTTCTGCTCGCACCCCCCCTATGTTTGTTGCTTTATATGTCATTTACACGCGCACAACTTCACTATGTGTGCATACATATATGCATACATGTCTTAAATATATATAATCTATAATGTATCTTAAATTTCAACCTGTATAGTAGCTGTAGATATATCCCCCATAAAACCATCGCCCTGTCATGGCCTCCATGGCCCCCATGGCCCCTGAGGACATTGCCGCCCCATCCGTTGTAGCTGCTGTCCCGCATGGTTAATTGCCAGCTGACTGCCTCACCTGTGCCGGGTGACATGGAGAGGGTCCAAAAAAAGTCCCTGGAGGAATGGTCAAATTCGATGTAAAATTGAATGATGAACATTTATGTAGGGAATCAAGAATCATAAGATTGAATGATATTGAATATTGATCTGCTAGGGTCAAGGCTTACACCAACAACAACCTGAAGAGGATGGAGATGTTTCAAAAAAATGTAGACCCCAGATCATTGGCTTTCCAATAGAACATCTTACTACTGTACTAGATACTACTTGTATGAATTTTGGCCATGTAATTGAAGATGCTGAGGACCAAACGGGTCACTTCACCATAATTCCCTCCTCTTCACACCCGCCATTCATTTGGAAAGAAACCCAACATCTCTGAAAATTCGCAAGCAGCTGGAAACATCACAAGCCACCAGGCCAACCTTTGACGCTTAATTTATGCCACTGGCGGAAAAATCAAGTCCGCTTTCCGCAAAACAAATACCACGAGGGTTGCAAACCGCAAAGTTTCTAGTGTTGAAGCTCCTCCTCATATGAGCAGCAGAACGACTTGATGAAGAGGGAATCAAAAATGTTCACATTGTGTACTGATCAAATTTTCGCAACCCAAAACTGGAATGATCCACCCTGAAAGTCTCATATGTTGGCCCACCGATCTGTCACCAACACAGCCCTTGCCTACGTTGCTCGCGTTCCAAATCTCATAGGTGGCGCCATTCCATCCGTTGGCATTGAGAGCCTGAGAAGGCAGTGGAGGTGACAGGACTCTGACCAGAAAATAGAAATAAGCAGGGCCTTCGAATGCGGGAGAGGAGATCAGGGATGATGAGGGTATCAGCGATAGTTCAGCGATATTATTCTTGGATGATATCATACTGCAATTCGAGAGAGAGAAGGAAAAAAGAGATCCTGAAGAACCACCGGTGGGATATGGCCCAATGCAAAGACGAGATTTGTAGCGGCAATGAATAACCCCTCTTCATCAGAACGCGTGAAGAACTAAGTCTTGGCTGAGGTAAAAATCGTCGAGGTGTGGTAGTTCTTATGGAGACCAATCAGGACAGAAAGCCCCAATGTGGGTTGGCCCGCGTCTATCAGACCTATCACAGTCAATTTCTCAGCCTCTGGAGGACTGGCGTTTGCTCTGGGTCTTTCCATGATCAGATCCTTGCTGGTCTTGTTTAATCCCTCGGGGGTCATCCCAAAACCTTCTGACTATAAAATGCTACTCCAACACTGCCCTGTCTCCGCTATCCAAAAATGGCTGTTCTCAGCTGCAGGTGAGACACTGTCATTTTCATACGCAAGGTCCTCAAAACGATCAGATCGACGTGTGGCCAAATTCCAGGGTTAGTCCCTGACATATCATTTTTGGGCCAGGGAGTCAGATCATCAGATGATTGGTACTGGTTGGATCCCCATCAAACCCCTATGACAACCCACAGAAGCTTTAGACTTTAGCCACTGCAAATCTGACACACCATAAAACTTGTGTGCGCGGCAGTAATGATGAAGGGTGAACACTTGCCAACAAGTAGAGCGTTTGATCGTTCTACAGAACCACTAGTTCTAGGGTTTCTCTGCTATCTTCATCTATCTTCCACCAATAGGTGCTACAAACACAGCCTGGACTCTGCCTGTCACAAGTGAGTGTTGAACACGCTCAGAGCTGACCCAATCACCCCTCAAAACTGAGTAAAAGCAATGTCAGAATGCTGATGAGATAGCCAGAAACTCTGTAAGAAGTGGCATTTCGTCAAACAAATCCAGCACTCTATGCAAGGTCAGATTGCCTCTGGAAGCTTCCAAAATGATCCAGTAAATAAAATGCACCATAAGCCAAAGAGGAGGGGGCCATTCATTGGCAATCCAATAAGTTGCTATAGATCAACTTTTCACAACTCGATTAACTTGACGCATCTCACTCCTTAGACTTCCTACAATTTCCTACCCGAATCACCCCATCATATCGTTCAAAATCACATCGTTCAGCCATGCTGCGTCCACTCTCCAGGTGCCTTAGTGCGAGCTCTGATGCTGGCATTGCTGCTGCCATGAAACGTGGGAAGGCTGCAGATGATTTTCCTACAAAAAAACATAGCCGTGGGAATTTCCGATTGACAGGTTTGTTGCCAATATAAGATACAGGAAGAAAAAATGCAGAAAATTGGCACTTGGCATTCGCAATGTCTTGAACGCTTCAGCCAAGGCACTAGTATGGAGGCTGTCCTGCACCTCTTCAAAGCTGTCACTGGGAAAGTGCAAAGCCACGAGGGTTTTATACCGTTTTCTCATCCTGAACTGAAATCGAGCATTTTAGAAATATATTGTCACGAATATCATAGATTGTATAATCTGTGAAGATGTCCCAGTCCGAGGCGCAACAACAGCAACCAGCACAAGGTGCCACATCCTATCCGCATCTCAGCCGCCCTCATCGCTTCACGATGGATGCGGCCGTTGAATGGAAGTTCTATCAAGGTCCCCGGTGATGTGGGACAGGTTGAGTTGCTGAGATTATTGAACTGAGAAAGAAATTGAAATCACATGATGTCAAATATTTCGTTTTTGTTCATGCTCTGGTTTGTAGGTGAATGCAAAGATATCCTCCTCTTGCCACATTTGATTGTTAATCCTTTGTTGCTTCAGGGGTAGATAGCGCAGCTAAAAACGTCCTTCCAAACCTAAAAAAGTGGTGCCTTCCAATTACATGATTTGTTCTTTTCGCATATTTTCTCACAGAGAGCCAAGTGCAAGGACGAAGGGGCACGGAAGTACCCCAGAAAATTCAGCCTTAAAAAGATTCCGGCAACTGAGGCACTTGTGAGGATGTATATAGTTCATTTGTTTTACTGCAACGGCAATTTGAATGCTGGCATGCCAAAAGAATATTTGCCAAATATTGTGGGGCAGATTCCATTGAATTTCAGCCACGCCATTCGCCAGAACGAAGACGCATTCAAGGCGACACTGCTGTTCCAACAAAAGAAATGACCAACAAAACAAATATGGTACTGCACAGCTGGAACGGACAAAGCCATGCTGAGATCTTTCTCACGCGGAACTGCTATCAGCGTACGCACAGCAGCTGCGGAACCAAAGAGATGCGCACGACGTTGATGATCCAAAAGCGTGTCATGGCCGCCTGCGGTCGGGCATGGAGAAAGGATCACTGCCGAAGATACCCTAGCAGAAGGTGGCGAATAAACCGTGATGCCAGCACAAAGTAGAGGTGCTGCACCAGAAAGGTCCATGGACGCAGGAATTTGGCACACGTAGTTTTCATCAACCACGATGTGTTGGGCGTATCCCCCATAGGTGGGCGCTCCACCCTCATTGTACTCTGCACAGTGCGGATATTTGTTCTTGTCATTGTAAGTCAAGACTGCTCCATTTTGGCAATAGTTCTCCTGGCCAGCCCTGCAACATCNCATCCGCATGTACGGCAACTGTCCACCATGCAACCCACACCAACCCGGTCACCTACCTTGAATTTGGTCACTGCTTCACCCACGCTTGAAACAACACCTATGATCTCGTGGCCCGGCACCATGGGAAAGCAACCTGGGGCCCATTCCTCACGAACCTGATGGATGTCTGAATGACATATTCCAGCGAACTTGATGTCGA
>BGPT01002246.1:6317-17434 GCA_003297045.1 Symbiodinium sp. clade C Y103 | reverse complement strand
ACCTACCTTGAATTTGGTCACTGCTTCACCCACGCTTGAAACAACACCTGTGATCTCGTGGCCCGGCACCATGGGAAAGCAACCTGGGGCCCATTCCTCGCGAACCTGATGGATGTCTGAATGACATATTCCAGCGAACTTGATGTCGATGGCCACATCTGCAGCACCCACAGGTCTGCGATGGATGANCCCATTCCTCGCGAACCTGATGGATGTCTGAATGACATATTCCAGCGAACTTGATGTCGATGGCCACATCTGCAGCACCCACAGGTCTGCGATGGATGAGATGTGGAACCAACGGGGTCCCGGGCTTCATGGCTGCATAGCAGGAACTTGCACTGCCTCTCACAACCAAGGCCGGTGAAGACTTCAAATCGCACTGCATGGCGAGGCAAAGCAAGGAGATCAACGTGGTACAAGACCGTGCGCGAACCATGTAAGCCGACAAATGCNAAGGCCGGTGAAGACTTCAAATCGCACTGCATGGCGAGGCAAAGCAAGGAGATCAACGTGGTACAAGACCGTGCGCGAACCATGTAAGCCGACAAATGCCTGCTCGCAAAAGAAGCAAACGGGTTCGAGCACTGCACTTCAAGTCCTCACTTCTTTGCGGGGATCTTCACACTGGAGATAATTTGCACTGATTCGTATGTTTTCGCCAAATCTGTGAAATCGCACAAGGACATCAAATCCAAGTCTGCTGCAGTGGCAGCTGATTCTTTTCCGCTTGCTAGTCATAGAACTTGAAGGCCTAAATCGCTGGCACTTGGTTGAAAAGACTTGCACATCTCACCCATGGGAGGTTTGGGAAAGCCTACCAAAAAGCACCAATGTTCCGCCAGCACCAATCCGTGACTTGGGCCATGGGGCCCTGGATGCCAAATCTGGGGCTATGCTGACTATGCTGGACTTGAATAAACCAGAGAAATGATTGAAACATATTGAAAGATATTGAAACATTAACAAACAACCAATCCATGACCTTGAATATGATTTGAGGTAGCAAATACTTGATCTATAGGCCAGCGAGCCAGATTTCATTGAACAGAAACTGAGGCTCCTGCTTGAATCACATCGAACAACTTCTGGAAGGCGGCGGCAGCAAGAAACAGCAAACCCTCAAAAACCTGCTCTCTGGGCATTCAATCAGAAGCACAACATATAAAATGTTTTTCCTTGTGCCGTATTTGGTTGCATTTACTGCCTGCTATTGCTCCAAGTCATGTTGCCAGGCATTCCATTTGAAACTCCACGGCAGGCCAGCCTTCATCACGAGATACAGACTGCGGCAACCAAGCACGCGACAAATGGTCACGATTGGTCCTACCATTCCCATCAAGTATCATATGAATCATGTGGTATCTAAGATCTAAATCTCTAAGCAGCATTCATGTTGGTGAGGATTGCATTGGTGAAGCCAATAATGAAGCATCTCTAGTTTGCACCATTTTACCATTTGGGTGTATTTGAAACCACCATGCAGCCACAAAGAGACGTACCATTGAGCTTTACCAGATTACCACATTACATTATGTTTTCGTCCAAAGTTCTGAAATGAGAAAAAAAATGTCTCCCTTTTTCCGAAGTTATCAGAAAATCTAAGGCGGCAGCAGTCAGGTCAGTCGCCAAATTTTCTGCCCATGTCAATCACATGCCTTGACACTGAATCAAAGCACGCTATACTGGCTGCACAACTCTGCACGTATCGACCACCAATTCAACCGCCAGCCAAGTCTAAGTTGCTGCAGCTCGGCTTCGGCGCAAGCGTTGTATTTGGGATCCACATCCTCCCATCTTGCGGCCAAGCGCTCACCTTCAGTACACCAAAACAAACCTGCTGTTACCATCCAAGAATGATGGGTTTTCCATGGATCTTGGAGCCGGATCGCGTCCAGATGCGTCCAGCATTTGCCACTGACAAGATGATGGACAAACACAAACAGAAAATGAGCAATCCACTTTGATGGATAGAACCTATCCCCACCATGTGCCCGTGTCCAAACGAGCACTGACACACCGACAACAGCCTAAGTACTTGCATTTCATGCCAATGCTGATGCACGATGACTCTCCAAATAATTACTGTGATGTACAACTGAAATGCAACTTGCCAGCATGTCTCGTAGGGATTGCACAACGAACACCTTCTCGGCAACGGCCTGTCCACAGGCTGGGAGAGGTTCGGTGCTGAGTCCTCTGTGCGGTCAAATCTTACCCTTTCGTCGCAGTCCAGCTAGCCTGGTATGCAATGATCATCAATCATCGATGATGAGTCAGGATGAAGCATCTTTACAAGATTTTACTAGAAAAAAAAACTCGCTGCCAAACGGTGTTCCAACTAAACACTTCCGAGGCAAGGCAGTCTCAGAAGGTGCGCAACCACCGTGAGCATCCCAGTAGTGCAGTAGCACATGAACAGAATAATACATATGTATATGTATGTATTATGTATGTATATGTATATGTATATGTGTATGTGTATGTGTATGTATATGTATATATCTGTATCTGTATATGTATATGTATGTATATATATATATAGTATACCCAAAGGAGATGCACTTCCATAGATAGTCATCATGCCTGCAACTCCGAAGATCCACAAAGCATCCCAGTCTTTTTCTTGGAGAACCGTGTGAGAATCTTTTCCCATGTCCTTACCGCTTACGGACTGCACCACTTCTCTTGAGAACAGGGAGTCGTGGATTACGAGCCTGGCACTCAGTGGTTGCCCCCTGGAACCGCAGGGGAACCTGCAAGTGTGTCCTTGGAAAAGCGGGATGACACACGCAGGAACTCAAAACAAATTCAGACCGCACTGACCGATCTCATCCATGAATCGGTCCTGAATCGCTACGGCATGAATTCGTCATGTCGGCTCTGCCCAAGCGTCCACAACTTTTTTGTAGAAGTCGAGGCTCAGCAAAGCAACCACCTGCAAGGTGGCAGAACTTGACACTCGCAGGTTTCTGTAGGAAATCACAGTTCATGAAAGCAACTTGCAAATAAAACCTTGCATCACTGGAAAGCTTGGTCTCATCTGCACAGTTTGCTGCAAGTGATGGGAAACGGAAGTTGCAACTCAGATCCAAAGCGACCTTTCCAAGTCACAACGCGATACGGAGCTACACATGTTGCATTGTGAAAATGATCTTGGAGCAACCTCTCCTGACTTTACTGGTCAAATTTCACTCAGCAACAGTCAAGAGCCTTGGTGGAGTGCCCCGCAAAAGTCTGCAGGCTGCAAGCCAGGGCCGCTGACCAACAACTTGGGAGTTCACGCCGCCACAAAATGCTACTAACAAACAAGCATGTTTGCAAACGATATAAGAATAATGCAACCCTCACGGGATGCATGTTTCTTCATATCGCGCTTAGGAGTTGTCAGGCACATGCAGCTGCACTTGCCAATAAAGATACCGATACTGCAAGCATCTGCAAGCCAACCACCACATGCGCCACCAGCAACAATGGCGACTTGTTTGAATGTTTGACTTGCTCTAAGGCAGCAACCAAAACCGTCATGTGCAGAGCACCAAGTTGAAGGAGGTGAGAACCGTGAGAACCGTGAGAACCCAACTGAGTCAGCACCAGGAGATTCTTCGGCATCCACAAGGGTTCACAGTTTGGCTCTTTCGTCACACGCAGAATATCCGAGGCCATCGGAAACAAAAAAATGCAAAGGTAACAGCTGTGTTTTGAGCATCGAAACCAGAAAAAGGATACTGAAATTCCTTTTTCTACACCAAAAATATGCTTTGTTCCCAGTCCAAAATTGACTTCATGTCACTCGATTGATCATTTCATCTATCTCCGTAGCCTACCTGTCTGTCTTAATAATTAATATTTGTCTTAACTTTGTTCAGTTTGTTCATCTATTCATCAGTCCTACCGTCCTACCAGTGACCTTTGGACCTTTGGAATCTGCCTCTGAGGCACCAGGCCTTTGGCTCCGATTTCAAAAGCCATGGCCTTAGGCAAAGCATAGCCCCATATCTTGGAAGAATCGCCCTGAAGGCGCAAAAATCGATATGTTCTATACATCATCTATCTAATCTATATTCTGTATCATACTCTATAATGCTGTTTAATACTGTTTAGTACTGGTTAATACTGGTTAATACTGTTTAATACTGTTTCATGTTGTTTTATACTATTTAATACTGTTTATGTAATAATGTTTAATACTGTTTAATACTGTTTCATACTTGTTAATACTGTTTAATACTGCTTAATACTGTTTAATACTGTTTAATACTAGTTAATACTGTTTGATACTGTTTCATACTGTTTAATACTGTTTCATACTGTTTAATCAATACTGTTTCATACTGTTTAATCAATACTGTTTCATACTGTTTAATGCTGTTGAATACTGTTTCATATTGTTTAATACTCCTTGATACTGTTTAATATTGTGTGTGCATCTATGTGATCTACATAGATTTAGATATAATTATATGTTGATGACACCCTATGTCCTATGTATGCTTATGTACAGTTAGCTGCGAATGTTCCGTGTGAATCCGTCGAACATGGCCTACCATGTTCTGTCTTACAGGCCAAAAGGAAGTTATCCAAATGTCACCCAGCAATGTAGGTGTGACTTGTTCTCAGCACCAGATAATTTGGCCAGCAGCCTAACAAGCAATAGGATCTGGGGAGCAGAAGGCAAATTGATGATGAGCATTTGAAGGAGACAAAATAGCTGCCATCATCCTTGAGACTGGCATTTACCGCGCTTACCCAAATGAGAAGGAAATCCCATTTTGCACCCAAAACATGCGAGATCTTGCCTCAAATACTCGGTTTGCCCAGCGGAACCTTTGTTTTTTTTTGTTAGCCTCTTAACAGTCACCCACTGCCCAAAAGTGATGTGGGATTAACGCCAATTGGGTATGGGTTTGCAATTTACAACTACCTCCAAATGCCGAAATTGCGTATGTTTGATTCCTATATGAGGTTCATGGTTTTGAGTCAATCCTACATTTCAAAATGAAGAGATTGCACCACCTTGTCCAGCAACTTGGTTTCAGCATGGGCAACAGCAACACCTGTCTTTCAAGGCCCCAGCTGCTCGGAAACCACTGCGTCACTGGGTTGTTTGAGGCGCGAAGGCTGCGCAACAAGCAGTGATGCACAGGTTCTTCCTCCGAATCTTGGACCCCAACGAACAGCAATGCAGAGTTCCTGATATTTCCGCGACAGATGTCACTTGTTTAGGGGATCAACCACTATTTTACTACTTCGCTGCAAGAACGGTGTGAAGAGGCTTTGTCTGAAAACAGGGTATCCCAGATTGATTTTAATGATCCTATCCTGTGTTCGACCAAAGTTCCAGTTTTATAGATGTTTCCCCATTTTCATCAGTATGTAAGCGGTTTCAGGGGCATTCCCCACCGGAGGTTGAGCACCGTTCATTAAAGCACTTTGCAGCAAACGTCAGGATGGATCAAAACCAATTTGCCTAAGACTGAGGCATACCACAAAACAACAATTTTGGACAGAAAACTGATGATTTTTCCAGTAGGAATTTATGGGGTACCCTATTCTTGCACAAACCCAATTCAGAAAAAATGGGTTGGTCATCTGTCGTAGCGGATCCCATTCTAGGGTACCCAATGAATTAACCCGTAGCCATATCAGCAAGATTTTGATGTTAATTACAGTGTCTCCAAAGCATGTTTCAACGGTGCTGCGTTTGCCTTTCACAGGTGTTGCTGTGAGGTGTCCCTGTCAGGTGTCAAAAGTATACTTCCATGGTAGTTCGTTCAAATGGAATATTGTCCAGTTTCCATCGTTTGCTGGTTCTATTTTGATTATGGCCTAGTCATATTTGGTTGGTGCCGAAATTGTGCATGTTCATGTGCTCGGTTGTTGCATACTTGTTCCCGTTGTGGTTCAAGCAACCTTTTTCTTAAGGGTTCCACTGCTGAGCGCACTTAGAGAACAGCCTGATATCCAAATGCCTGTCGTGATCTGGAATTTCTTTTGTTTATTAAAGATTCACCTCACAACTTCCTACGCGTTGCGCGCTGCGAAAATCGGCAAAAATGATCCAAAAGATCATTGTAGTTGGTGAAGACAGCTGCCGCCCGAAGATTGCGCCCAGCTGCTGCAGCGCTTGCGCTCGCCATGCACCATGACTGCGCGGGCGTGATTTCATCGTTATAACATCGAGAGCTACCAGTCGGCTGCTCTCCTGAGAGTGAAATCCTGTCTGACGACAGCTCAACCAACCCTTTGTATGAAGCCGGGTCATACCTGGTGGCGGATACGCCATATTTTTTGGATTGTACCTGCGATGTGGCATGAGATGTTGTGGTTCAAATCATGTGCACAAGTAGTTAAGTGCCACCCGAATCGATGTTGCAGAACGTTCGGCGGACTAGCCGCGGGCGCTGGGTTAACTTGGCACTCCCACATGAGATGGTGCCAAGTGCCCCTTTCGCTTTTGCACAACGGACACGTGTCTTCGCATCCGGGGATGTCCTCCAGTTGACAACCATGAAATCTGGAAGCTGTAGATAGAAAGGACCCCATGAAGGCCGCTCTGATAGCACCGTTTGCGTCAAGCTCTTTGCGAGTTGGCGCCAGGTCGACATCCCCGAAAGATCGTATGATCTCCGGCTCTGTGCACTCAGCAACGAGTTTGGCATCACGACCTTTTTTGTGGGTCGTGAAAGCAAGGGAAAAGTTTTGGGTTTGAACATCATACGAAGAATATGAAATTGCAATTCAACCGGTTGATTGGAGGAAGCTCAGCAGTCGTTGTCGTGGACTGGACAAACTGGCGCCAGCACGAAACGCGATTTGGTGGCCCTGTCTGGAGGAACCCTTTCACCACTTTGGTCACGGTGTGGAACCCTGCTTGCGATGCTACCCTCCATGTGTTCTGTTTGGCACCATGACGAAGATTTTTTTCGCTTGCATATCGTTCAGGGGAGAGAGTTTGCCATTGGTCAGAAACCCTTCGGAGAATGTCTCGAATAATAAAAAGAACAAAGGTAGAACGTACTTGGTGAGGGTGAATCAGCTGCGACAATTGGCAAAGGGCGGAGTCCTTGTAGCCAGTCAAATGGTAGTGATAAAAGCGACGCTGAATAAGATGATGAAGAGGATAGAAGTTGACAGGAATCGCCACCGATCGGTCAGGAAAACGTAGATCCAAAGGTAAAGGATTCGGAAGAAGCAAAGGAGGTTCATGAGCACGAAACCGAGGATGCCATTGGAGGAGAAGGAAGGATGATTTGCACTACAGGTGGCTGCAACAGAGAAGAAAAACCCAAGAAACAAGGGAGAAACCGAAGTACATGACAACACAACGGAATGATCGAAGCTGAGGCCGCAAGTTTTTGGACCCCGCGGCAAGTTTGAAACAAATCCCCGTCTGCCCGGTTATCAAGCGGTGCAGTTTAGAGTTCAGGACGTGTTGACTTTAACTTAAACGGATCGTCGGTGTGTGATTGCAATTTATGGGAATACTGATGCTGTTATGAGAATGGTGAATCCTTGCTTCTATGATGCGCTGTGGCTTCTCGTTGGGTCCTGCTGCACAGGTATAAGCCCGACGGGCATGGCGTGGAGTCGTGTTCACCGCTGGTGGCACGACTCACGAATTATGAATGAAGAGATCGGTCGATCGGCTAGTACCACTTGAGGCGATTGTCTCATGGGCTACTGCTATGAACCCGCTATCATGGAGTTGCACATTTGAAAGCCGGAGTAGGTGTTTGTTTCACTTCTCACCCTTTTTCCTTGGATTTATCTGAGCCGCCGTGTTTCGATCAGTGACACAGCCTGGAGCCAGCGTGCTACACCGAGCAAAAAAAGGACGTGCTGACTTCAACCAAGCCAACGGGATTTGCATGATGGACCAGCTCGTTAGGACCCCAATTTCGGAATCCTCGTGAAATAGGCGGAATAGGAATCGAGGAGCTTCGATGGTCCGGAGGCTCAGGCACCGATCAGCGGATACTGGAGGAGGCACTGGGTCAGCAGGTGCCGGAATTGAGGCGGCCGGTGTGGGGAGGACGGACGGTTTGTCCTTTTCAGATGTGGAAAAGACAGAAGGAGAAATTAGGAATGACAGGGCATTGCAGTGTCAAAAAGATAAGAAAGCCGAAATCAGCTAAAGACCATCAATGAACAAATAAATGAAAAAGAACCGAGTCCTGCAAGACTAAACTGGTTGTTCCGTGAGATCGCGCCTTTTTCCTCAGCAATGATCGTAAATGCATTGTAGGACGGTCGATTGTACATACAAAGTGAAAAACAAGTGGTGCAACCACCCTAGCCGTCAAAAAGTGTTGGTTACCGGCGTGACAGGGGTTCTCACAGAATCAGCAACAACAGACCACATCGGCATCGACGAAGCGGAACTCTCAGCCAGCCAGAGTGGCGGCTCTTCGTGCTGTAACATAAGCAAACAAAAAAATAGGCCGTAATCAACACAAAAAATCACACAGATCACCCTCAGATGATGTCTTCGCACTAGTGGGAATGGTGACACCATACTATCATTGAATTAAAATCGTGACCAGCTAGAACCATTCATATCTTGTCAGTCTACGAAAATTTGGAGCAAAGAGTGAATGTGAAACAGAAGTGTTCGAAAATGTCTTGCTACCACTCAGATGTTGATCCAAAATAGCTCGAATGGCTGGTCGGGATGAAGGATGATGTCATGTCCGCTCACCGTATTTGGTAAAATCTGGTCAACTAGACCGACGCCAGATAAGATCCAAACAAAAGAAAATTTCAACCTTCAACTCCTAAGTGCACAGGTCAGCTTCAGTCTTTTCGCTCGGACGCAACACAAAGGAAGTTCGGCAGACGGCAGCACGAACAAAGACGAAAACGACGATGTCTGTCTTCCTATGCTGTCCTATTGACAGTGAGACTACAGTTCAATTCAGTTCCGTGATACTTTAACTCCCTTGAGCCAATGTCCAACTAGGAAACGCAATTCCAGGTCGTGAACATCAACCTTTCCTTAAAGGTTGATGGAACAATTCCAAACTGTGTTCAATATGCTGTTTGAGCTTGAAAACAGCTTTTTACAAAACAAATCGCTAGTTCAGCTCTTACCAAAACGTGAAAACCAGTGTTTGAGAACAGCGTGATTCAGACAGAAAACTATACTATACACATCTCCAGCGCAGAAATTCTAGAAACGTGAGGTTTCTTCTCTATACTACTTCAGCTCAGGAATTCAAATGTCCATATCCCAAAGCAGTTGAAGAGCAGAATGTTCTGCTCTACACTTCCATCACATCCAGTCGGTTCAGCATTACAAATACCAAATCGATATACCTCACACAACGCGCATCGCAGCCCCGGTCATCCCATAGGCACCAAAGAGCAGCAAAGCCATTTGAAAATTGTATCGGCATGTCGACTCATACCGGAAGCAACTTACTGCACCATTCCCAATGGGCAGTGATTGGGTTCAGATCCCAAGACACCATAAATTCCACCCCCCCCCCCATGGGGGGTGGAGCTCAGGTGCAATGGCGCTGAAAATTGTAGGCCGTACATATCATCACTGTATAGGATTCTGCAGAAGCCAAGTAAGGGGAGGATCCACTCACCGAGCATAAAAACGCCCAAGATGATCTCCTCACCCTTACTGCTGGCTCTCAGAGAACCCTCCTTTGCTCCTATACTAGCTTGTAGTTCCCATGCTATATGATTCCATCGCAATGAAATATGGGGCTGTAGTCCAAAATTCCACAGTATCCATCTATGATCAACCTTCATACTTGTTTCTATTCGTTTCTACTTTTCATTTTTGCATTCCTTGGCAGGCCTGCCTCGCCACAGGGTGTGCTTGTCAACCTTCCAGGAAATAGTTCCCGGGCAGTGTTTGGTACTTCGCTTCTGTTAATGGTGGTATATGCCACCCCGCCTCCGGGCAGTGAGGCATGGTTGTCTATATTTGCCTTTTGTTCTGTTCCACTTCACTCAACGGTCTTATGGTAACCTTCGGCAATGCTTTAGCGTTGGCCTCGAGAACTGATTTAAAATCAGTTCTTGGGGCTCCGCTAGAGCCTTGCCTGTGGCTATTACTTCTGACTTGCTTCGCCCACTGCATTCACATTCACATTTTTACATGGGTGGCTATTCCAAGAGTTTTGAGTAAATACAGCTTCCACAAATGGAAGTATTTGTCACTATCCTTCTGTTGATAATGATATTTGCCACCCCGCCTCCGGGCAGTGAGGCATGGTCGTCCTTTGTTCTGTTTTTCACTTCACTCAAGTTTTGAATAAGCCACTTCAGAGGTTTTTGATCCAATAGCGCTTGCACCAATGGGGGTGCTTGTCCCTATCCTTCAGTTGGCGTGGATAAGTGCCGCCCCGCCTCCGGGCAGTGAGGCAAAGTTGTTCTTTGCTGCGTGGTGAGACAGTGTGGCATTGTGGTGGTGTGCTTAGTCTATGCGGGGTTGATGAACCTTCGCTCAGTTGCATTCCAGTCAGTACGATTGCTTGTGATTGCGTGTACGGATAGGTCCACTCCATGGCTACCTAAGGTGCACTTTGGCACGGAACTAATCGGCCCAGGCAATTATTCTACTCAAAAACCAGCAACAAAACAGCACCAAACCAACCACAGCCAGCAACAAACAAAACAGAACAGCCAACACACGCAAGGGGGAGCCCGGACATCACAAAACCAGTAAGAGAGGAGGAGAAGGGGGTCAGAAGGGGTAGGTGAACAATAGGGGCAAAGACAAAGTAAGCGGTGCAAGGCAGGAAGGTACAGAGTGGTGCCCAGATAAATGATGTGAAGCACGGATCGATTCGCAGGTACTCACTAATCCTACCATGGGGGTCACTTCTGGCGTACCTTGTCTTTGCATGTTTTTTGGACCTCATTTTAGGGACCTGTACACAAGGCGCGTTTTGTTTTTGACTTGTTGAACCTTGAAGCATTTGGCTGAAAAAATATATTTATTTTGCGTCCATCAACACTGCACCCTACAGTCCCCCGGACCCCTCTTTGCCAGTCCGCTGGACCCACTCTGTGCAATGTTGTTTGGTATACTCTGAAGATGCGTTTCTTCGTGGGATTGGAATCTGGACCTCCTACAGGCCCTATATCCCTTACAT
>BGPT01002245.1:72665-108150 GCA_003297045.1 Symbiodinium sp. clade C Y103 | reverse complement strand
CCTTTGCCAAGCTGCAGCCATCTCCTGCACAGTCTTGGCCTTGCTCTTGGGTTTGGGCTTTGGAGTGGGAGTGACAGGTGGAGCTGCTGCTGGTTTTTTCAAACCCTTTCTCAAGGCACTCTTGGCTTTTGCCTTTGCTGCTTTCTTTGGCGAAATACCAGGAGCCTTCTTGGGGGAAGCAGCCTTCTTTGCCTTAGCTTTGGCTTTCTTCTTTGCCTAGGCCTTGCCTTTTGGTGTTGGAACATTTGCTGCATCTGCTCCACGGGCTTCTTCACCAGCAGCACTAGGTGTGGCTGCAACAATTTCCTCTTCAGCATTGGCGACTGAACCATTGTCAGGTGGAGGCAAAGCCAGCATATCAGNTTCACCAGCAGCACTAGGTGTGGCTGCAACAATTTCCTCTTCAGCATTGGCGACTGAACCATTGTCAGGTGGAGGCAAAGCCAGCATATCAGGCTCTTTGCCAGCTGGCTTCTTGATCTTGGTTGGAACAAGGCGAAAGGCAATCCCAACCTTGAGCCACAGTGGGCTATACATGTATATATAAATATAATAGCCCATGACACACTTCAGTAACTTAAAGTATCCAGCAAAAAGTAACCCAATGACACAAAAGTTATAACATGGTTACAAAACAAAAGATACATATAGTNTAGCCCATGACACACTTCAGTAACTTAAAGTATCCAGCAAAAAGTAACCCAATGACACAAAAGTTATAACATGGTTACAAAACAAAAGATACATATAGTCATATGATATTTAAAAATCAGAGCAGCTAAGATTGAACACAACATGTTGGTTTAGGATAGGATGCAATTGGCTTGAAACAATTTTGATTTTCATAATGCACATGTAAATTATGTCGCATATGTATGTCATATCTATTATGAATAGACTTTCTGTCAATGCATACTGTTTTTTACATGTAAACAGAATATGTGAGGTGGCATAAGAGAATGTTGACTATGTTCTGTAATTCTGAGTGAGTGGAACCATTGCTGTACTAAGTACATAACAAAAAAAGAAATCAAAACCATTGTTGCCCATGCTGATGTCATTTCATTGATTTGCGAGCAATATCAACATATATATATATATGTGTAATTAGGATGATGCAAGAATATAGCCATGTGAAAATACATAAACAAATATAAAAAAGAACTATATATATATATATCTATATATTTAAATAAGTTTACATATGTCTCTTTTATTTTTTTAAATATATGTTGTTAGCATCTGCTAGTTGACAAACTAAAAACCAAACATGACAAAAGCAAGCAATGTTTGGTGCTACAATTTTGAAAACAAANTTTTTTTAAATATATGTTGTTAGCATCTGCTAGTTGACAAACTAAAAACCAAACATGACAAAAGCAAGCAATGTTTGGTGCTACAATTTTGAAAACAAAACAAACCATGCCATGAAAAAGTATGCATGTTTGGGTTTACTTTTTTGAAAACCAAAAGCCATGCATAACAAACAACCTATGCTTGGGTTTACTTTTTGAAAACCAAAAGCCATGCATCCCAAACAACCTACAGTATGCTTGGGTTTACTTTTTTGAAAACCAAAAGCTGTGCATGACAACAACCTATGCTTGGGCTTACTTTTTTGAAAACCAAAAGCCATGCATAACAAACNTTTGAAAACCAAAAGCTGTGCATGACAACAACCTATGCTTGGGCTTACTTTTTTGAAAACCAAAAGCCATGCATAACAAACAACCTATGCTTGGGGTTATTTTTTTGAAAACCAAAAGCCATGCATAACAAACAGCCTATGTTTGGGCTTACTTTTTGAAAAACCAAAAGCCATGCATAACAAACAACCTATGTTTGGGGTTACTCTTTAGTGGTTANCCATGCATAACAAACAGCCTATGTTTGGGCTTACTTTTTGAAAAACCAAAAGCCATGCATAACAAACAACCTATGTTTGGGGTTACTCTTTAGTGGTTACTTTTTGTTTTTTCAACAAAAAACATTGTGATCCAATATATGTGTGCAACCGTATATGTTGGCAGAACAGAATTTTGTTCTGTTTTACAATTATTTCTATTTTTAATGTTTGTTTCATTCTAAACAAAGGATGAATTTATAAATGGGAAAGGGTTAATTTAATAAATATGTATTTGATATACTCTTTTTATATATCAACAAGTGTCCTAAACTGGTTGTTTTTGACCCCATTTCACATTAATTTAATTGCCTACGGCAAGCCCGCCGGCCATGGGCAATTGGCAGTCTTTTCTTGGGACTTCTGGGACTTGGGTATTGAGCAGATTGCATTGAGCATTTNNAGCAGTAGCAGTAGTAGCTGTAGCAGTAGCAGTAGCAGTAGTAGCAGCAGTAGTAGCAGTAGCAGTAGCAGGAGCAAGAGCAGGAGCAGTAGTAATAGTCATCGTAGTAGTAGTAGTAGTAGTAGTAGCAGTAGTAGTAGCAGTAGTAGTAGTAGTCGTAGTCGTAGTAGTAGTAGTAGTAGTAGTAATAGTAGTAGTAGTAGTAGTAGTAGTAATAGTAGTAGTAGTAGTAGTAGAAGTAGCAGTAGTAGTAGTATTAGTACTAGTACTAGTATTAGTACTAGTACTAGTACTAGTCCTAGGACTAGGATTAGTACTAGTATTAGTAGTACTACTAGTACTAGTACTAGGACTAGTACTAGCTTTAGTAGTAGCAGTAGTAATAGGAAGAGTAGTAGTAGTAGTAGTAGTAGTAGTAGTAGTAGTNAGTACTAGTACTAGGACTAGTACTAGCTTTAGTAGTAGCAGTAGTAATAGGAAGAGTAGTAGTAGTAGTAGTAGTAGTAGTAGTAGTAGTAGTAGTAGTCGTAGTCGTAGTCGTAGTCGTAGTCGCAGTCGTAGTCGTAGTCGTAGTAGTAGTCGTAGTAGTAGTAGTAGTAGTAGTAGTAGTAGTAGTAGTAGTAGTAGTAGTAGTAAGAGCAGCAGCAGCAGTAGTAGTAGTAGTAGTAGTAATATTAGTAATAGTAGTAGTATTAGTAGTAGAGTAGCAGTAGGAATAGTAATAGTATTAGTATTAGTACTAGTATTAATACTAGTATTAGTAGTAATAGTATTAGTAGTAGACTAGTAGGCGGGGGGGAGGGGGAGGGGGGCGGGGGGAAGGGGGGGGTGACGTGGTATTCCCCTTGGGGGCCCTGGTATCTATACACACCTGGAATTACCGACAGTGAGCGCAGCGACTTTTCTCGGAGAGCTATGCTTGTCAGTCTTGAGCCACGAAGTGGCGCAGTGGAAGTAAATGAATTAGGTGGTAACTACGGAAGCTACGAACATACTAAGTGCATTGCATAGACACGTGACATGAAGAGGGAAACCGACCACAGGGGGGGAGGGGGGGGGAGAGGGTTGATTCAGACTTGGCAAAAAGTTGCCGCAGGAGAACAAAGGAACAAGTACAAGCCAAGAACAGAACAGGAACAACACCTTCCAATCAGACACGCGCCGGCAGGCCGGCGGATTGCCATGTTTGATTGCCGGAGGGTGTAGGGTAAGTTTGTTTATTGAACACGCGAGATAAGTGTACGTCTTGCGAGACTGCAGGCAACAGCAGAAATTGGGATGCTGCCATCAAGAGCATCATTGCAAAGTGGAAGGCTCTTCGGATCTCCTTTTTTTCCTTGCGGGGGCAGGTATTGTCTTTCTCATCGCTGACGGTGAAGAACCTGTGTTTTTACTTACCGTATTCATGACAATTCACCAGTAAAACCAGGCGAAAAATGAGTCATTTGGATTTTCGGATTTTCGGGCATCCTACTACTTGGATCTACTTGGATTTACTTGATGTATCACTTCTTAAGCCACTGATCAATGGAATAAGTCCAGTTGTTGGGCTTCACCAAGTTGTTGGTGATCCCAAGAGAACTTGGAAAAAATCACCAGCTCCGAAAATGGGTTTTTTCTGAACCCAACAATATGTCTGATTTTAATATAACACACACACACAATATGTAATTACATATATCCACATCATAATATGCACACTATTTATAGACACACACACACAATAGGTCATACATACATTACATTGCATTGCATTACATTACATTCCATACATACATGAGAGATATAGCCATGTGGTTCAAGACCTACACCGAGGCCTCCCTGGAGAGTCCATGCCGCTGGTTCCAACATGCTCCAAATGTGAAGGCGTATAGGTTACCGTATAGGTACCCTCTAAAAGCACCTTTTGGTATCTGCTGACTTGATGGTTTATGAGGATTCGTTTGCCAAAAAGACTTTCAGGGGTCGGTTGTAGACATGGGTTTGTCCAAGAATGTGATATGTACGTCCAAATTGCCATTGAATCGCATTGAATGATAACATATTGGATACAGATATAGACCGTATGCTCTAGGATTTTGAGATGCCCATTTATCCGACAAAGCCACGTCTATTTTGACAGGACAGTGATAAGCCCTACGCTGCGCGCTACGTTGGATCCATGGTGTCCGTCACTTGGTGTCCGTCCTACGCAGCCGCCATAGGTTTTGGAGGTTTTTGAATGGTTTTTGATGGGAACTAACCAGCAGAGCATAGGAATTTCCACCACTCCAAATGGGGATTTAATAATTTAATAATCCCCAAATATAGTCATTGAATGTCATTGATTTGTTTTGATTCATTCATCATTTTCCGGATCAAACAACTTGCACTAAACTGCCCCGGCTAGGAGTTTGTTTCGCCGTTTTTACTGGGCACAACCCTTCCCTTCTCCCTGAGGACGTGCACCGAACGATCCTCTACGGTGGAATCTACCTGTACCCCGCAGATGCCAAGTCGAAGCACGGCAAGCTGCGGGTGCTCTATGAGGTCGAACTGATGGAAGAGGGGTCGAGGGTGGCAGATGGAGTTTCTACATTTTTGTCACATTTTGGTGGTGAAAAAAATGGTTAAATCATGTCAAATCCCAATTTCTATTGGTTCTAGATCCAACATTTTGTATCTAAGACCCGACTTGACGTGGTTACTGTAAATCCCACTCAATCACCATCAATCACCATTCAATCCCGCTTTTTGTTGCTTGATCCTTATGGCTTCTGATGGTTCCCACGGCAGGGCTTTCCCATGGCCTTCATCATGGAGCAGGCAGGTGGCAGCGCCTCTTGCGGCATGTTCAAGGGCACCTTGGCGTTGGCCGTTTGTCGGGGGATTTTTTTGTGCGGTCATGGAGGTAATGTTGGTGTTCTCATGGTATGATAGTGCGAGAATAATGGGATCATCATGGATTATGATAAAATGTAATGATGGATACTTGATGGATTGCAAGAATGGATAGCAGTGGGAACATATATGATAATGATCTATAATCATCTACTGTACAATTGTATAATGGATAATAATGGATCAAAACATGGTTGATTGGTGAAATTGTTGGGACTTATACTCTACTGACTCTACTATATAATTTGTTGGATAGTAGGAAACTCTATCCTAATTCTGTGACTGGACCTGTAATGAATGATAACGTTATAAGCAAGTTAGCAACCGCATAAGCCGCTCCATGGCCTATCTAAGCAGTTGCTGCCCACTTCATGTGGTAAAGCCAATGCCATAAACCAAACGTAAAAAGGGGGGCCATTATTGCGATAGTCCTTCTATGAAATTCAGGTATGCCCAATTTCATGACACCAATTGGGGATGGTGACTGGCATTGTGTTTGCCTCATTAAACCCGGGTGAAGGGTAGTTCAATGGTTCAATACCCTGGCCATGAAAGGATTTTTTGGTAAGACGGAAGGGGTCCAGCCAACAGAAGGGTGCCAGGATTTTAACCTATCCCAAAATATGGAAAAGCAGGATACAAACATTTCGTGAATCCATCAAGGATGGGGATTCCAGGAACAATTTCGTGCAACCTTTCACAAGTAGGTGCTATCCTACAGAACATCTGCGTTTGGTGTTTCGGGTTTCCATCTTGCATGTCGCAGGTCTGATTGGCCACAATTGCGTTTTTTTGCAATTTTACCATGTCGGTTTTCATCTTACCTCCAAGCACCAAGGAGTTGTGATTGAGGCATCTCCGCTTTCTGGATAATTCCATCATATCCAACTTCACTATTTTTCCAGTTCACTTCCTTCCAAATATTGCAGGAAAAGATCCATTCTCAAGCCTCACATCTACTCCTTGGGGGTGCAGTTCCAGTGACCCAAGTAGATATATTTCCCAATAGTTCCAAAATTTATAGGGGCCACATATCCCTACTTAGTGATGATTATCCCATGCAATCACATGAAATTAGTTTGAATTTTCATGCTATAAATCCCATCATATATTCCATGAAATTCTCTTAAATCCTTATTTTTGATGCTTATCGAATGAAATCCCATAAAATCCCATGAAATATCTCCAACCAAGCTGGTTTCGTCCCATGCTCCCCGTTTCGAGGCAAACTGCAGAGGCTCCTGGACATCGTCCCCGAGACGATCCACGAGAAGTCTGGGAGCCGAGCGGGATGAAGATTGGGGCGGAATGAACTTGATGGATTTAATATGATTTAATATTAATACACATTTACAATTATTTAACATATACTAACTAATTACCTTAAGTATATGATTGGATTGATGATCCTTTCAACTTGACTAATTGCCATAAACTATTTGGTGGTTAGTAGGGAGTGGTTTTCCGGGAGCTGGTATTCATTTTCCCAATTTTCAGGGAGCCAGTTTGGAGCTAGAATCAGAGTTTCCCAACCACATGATAGTATGATCCTGGAGGAATGATGGGAATCGAATTCTTGAATGATGGGAATTGGATTAGGGCATCCCAAAATGGCATTTGGAATAGCCCCAGATTCATCAACCCTCTCATGTTTGATTGGGGGGTTGGACTCCTATCTATAGTGGTAACATACTATTCAAGTTGGTAGCCCCGAATTTTTGCTGGGGGTTTGTGAATCCAGGGTGAACATTACAGTGGCTTGTCGTGGGGATAGTCATGGCAGACTTGTGATGGTACCACGATGTACCTGGCTGTGCTGATGATGATTTCTGATTTTACTATATACCCTCTGGTAAACTAACATAACTATGGAAAATCACCATTTTTAATGGGAAAATCAACTATAAATGGCAATTTTCAATAGCTATGTTAGTTTACCAGATGGTAATTGTCTATTATTTTTCTCGTATTAATTCTCGTTGCTTCATCTACCATTTTGTGGAATGTACTGGGAAGATATGTGATTTTTTTTGATGACCCCTTCAAGGGAATCTGGCTCCGGGACAGCTGGCAGGTGCCCTGTGGTCATTGGCTGCGACAGAGATGTGAATGCAACTTGGCAATTCCATGGAATACCATGGGCGAATGGAAAGTAAAAAGGAACAAGCTTGTAACTTGATAACAAAAACTGGGCTGAAGGTGACCTTGTTCGTTTCCGAGTCAAAAATGTGCAATTTTCCGGAATGCTTGCAGGAACACTGGGGACACAACTATTACACACTATTACTATGTATCACTTCAAACATGCTACGAATGAATCAACAAGCATTTGGATCTTGGTCCAGAAAATTCGTGGAGGGAGCCGAACTTCCGGATACCTGATTTTCAAGCGATGAAGAATGGGTGACTTGGGGGAGCGCCGGTGGCCTGAGGCAGTTCTGGAAGAGTACAAGATCCAGGGTCTCTGCTAAGTCCCATCTCAGGTGGCCTGGGTGGTGAAGTGGGACGACTGGGATGACTCACAATTCCGCATCAAAAAGTGATGAAAAATGGATCATCCCACATCATAAGGTCAAGATAGGTCAAGTGTGACCATATTCACCAGATTTCTTGGTGTTGGTTTCGGAGCTGCTCACTTGCCCTCGTGGTTCAACAAATTGAATTGCTCGATGAAATTGGCCAGAGATCAGCCCTGTGAGTCTACATCCACAGGTGGCCCGCCCTGCAGTCTGGGTTTGGTCAATTCCAGTTGCCATGGATCCAAACTTCAAAGTTTCCTGGAAATGCTGCTTAGTTTCAAGTCTATCCTGAGATGATACTTCCAATTGATTGAACCGCTTCTAGCAGGTGCAAGTCCGTCAAAAATGGGATGTTCCTCCCAAATCCCAATCAATGAGTGATTCTTGGGCCCGAGTTGAAAGCACAAACATCCACAAACTATAGGGTTTCAGGCTGGCTAAAATCTATTAGAACTTGAAACACATGCCAAATACCACGTCCCTTCAACTGAAGTCCCAGAAACCATCTGGTGGTTGGGAGGGGAGCGGTTCGGAGCCATGGGTATCCATATTCCATATATTGAATCTGTTAAATGGGGCGAGAGCCAAGGAGCGACAATCAGAGTTTCCCAACCACATGACACGAGTATACAAATGTACATAGTACATAATCATACATAGTCATGATATCCCCATTAATACCAGCCAAAATCCCCATTCTATCTATCATATCCCCATCATGTGGCCCTGTGTTTGGTCTTGTTTGGGCCCTTGAACTCCCAAAAAGGTCCATCTCAGAGCCCCGTTGAGGCGTGCCTTTTGGCGAGAAGTAAACGACAGCACTGCGGGTGAAAAGTTCGCAGGGCTCCAAAACGCGACAAGCGGGAGGACAGAGGAGGGTATACGACATAGGAGTACTGGCTCATTAACTATAAAACTATTTAGATATGTGTATATGTATACATATATACACACACACTATTGACTGACTATTAGTGTATATATGTAGTTATACATGATATACAATGGTGTGGGTCAAAACTGAATGGACCCAGGCAATGTATTGCTTTTGGAACCAGACCATCCAGTTTGGTGGATTTGGTTCCAGGCCGGCCGTTTTCCATGATGTCATTTGGCCAAAAATCTGGGAGATCACACAGCTTCTTCCCAAAGAAGAGCGGCACCAGGAAAGTTCAAGCACAGGGAAGCCGGTGAAAAACGTAAAAAGTTGGAAAAAAAACAACCTACTCATCTTTAGTCTGCCTCCATATACCATCTTTAGTATGCCTCCATGTACCTCCACTTTGGCTGGTTACCAATCAATCCCATGACCTTCCAGGAATCGTTCACTGCGCCGCCACTTGATCTGTGGAATGGGCGAATGGGCGAAGTTGTCGACTTGTTGGGTTGCGGTCCATGGTAATAAAAAGTGAGGTGCCCCGAAAAATGGTGGGTCAAGCAATTGGGTCCAAAAAGCTGCCATGAAAGACGATGGTTTACAGCTCGAACTGACCATGGTCTAAATGGTTTACGGGGCATTGAATGGTGGATAGTTGAATGGGCTATGTTGACCTGCCCGACAGAACCGAAACAGCCTCACCTGTACCTAGCTTGACATGGCTCAAAAGTACCTACCAAAATCAGATGGTTTCAGAGGGGACATTCACCATCTTTGAAAAAAATTACCTACCCCATCCTACCCTCTAGTAGTCAAACCTGGCGATGAAAACAGTGCCATTTCTAGATGATTTAACCAACTCAGTCTGAAATTCACATGAATTTGGACATGATATCCGGTGGGCCAGGTTTGTTGACCAAAGGGTATGGCTTCAAGCTCACCGCCTCCCAGCTGAGGTTCGGCGCGTAAAGCTATGGCATTTTTTCCCAATAGATCTGGACCACCACCGAAAATTCGCGGTGGACTGTGTCTGCGTCCGCTTTTAAACTGGTGATTGGATAGATTGATCGACGCCAGGTGACAAAAGAACAGCTGCCGGGAAGTAGCTGCAATGCCTGCTTGAGAGAACTTCTGGGATATAAAAATACCAGATCTTCCGAAAAGCCATGAATTTCAGTCGGAAATTTTTCAGCGTTTTGTGGGTCCCAGGCTTTGGGGATCTGGCTGGGTTTGGATGGGTTTGCTGACAGATGATGTGGGTTGAAGGGTATATCTACCAATATCCACCAAAACTAGAACATCCACCATAAGTTATGTACAATATATTGAGCTAATTTAAGCTATAGATTCATGCTGCACAATGTATACTGATGTTCTGGCCACACATTTGGATGTGATTGCCATCTATTGGCATATCCTGTCTGCCTGATCGCCCAGTTCCAGACACTACAGGCCGGATGGGGGGACATCAAGAGGAGGGCAAGGTCTGCTTTCCGTACAGTTTCCTGCTTTACATCAGTTTTTTCTCTTTCATTTTCGAGTAGAGAGTCATTTCCATTTTGTGCAAGGGTAAGGATATTCTTTTCTCAGAGTGACGGCTTTTCCGAATCCATTCACCACGTTTGGCCATCTGGGCTCAGTCAGCAGAGCCAGTGAGGCTGATCAGGTTTTCTGCCAACTCCATCTGCCATGAGGACCATGAGGACCCTCGAACTCTTAGCTGTTCCCATTTTCTGTTCGCAACTTGCTGCTGCCTTTCGTTCGTCTGCCGTGGATTCCAAAGGCGTCACCGAAGCACGGCTGCGATTGGGAGAGGCTTTAGGTTGAATTTTGTTGAGTGGTGGTGGCTAAAGTGCAGATTCCCCAACATTTTTTTGTTGCTTGCATTGGCAAAACGTTGGATGATATTCGAATCTACTGTAAAAATGGATGGCAAACAGGATGGTCAAGACCGCAGCTTTACAGGGATTGGCCTGGACGTGGTCAGGCCGAGATTAAGCTCATGGAAGAGTCTTTGACATCCTTTGACCAGTATTCCTTGGTTTCAACTTCTAGGATTTTTCACCCCCAACCAAGCAGCACAACGAGATGGGACAGCCCCAAAAAGATGCCGGTTCCAGTGGTTTTTAAGGATGGGAGTTCGATGATATGGTCCCCTGGATTCTTTCCAGGTTTACTAAACTTTGCATAACAGCAACTATCTTTTTGGGTTGATTTACAATGATTTTATGATTTACAGATTTAACAACTCTGCATAGTTTACGATGTTGCTCGTGTTCTATTTTACGATGTTGCTCGTGCTGAGCGACCCATGGTGCTCAGGAGCCTCCAGAGGCGGTGACATGCGCCGTTGGCAACACCGCCGAGAGTGGATGATTCTTGGGCTCTCTGGAGTGGTGGAGTGGGTGTGGTAAAAGCCTGCAGGGCTTACTTGCAAGTTGGCTCCATCACCATTTGAACATTAAAAGATGGTGGGATTTCCATGTCATTCTCTACTTCCGAATTGGCTATCGGAGAGGTCATATCATGTCATATCATGCTATATCATCCATCAATTGCGCCATCTTTTGACCATCAAATGCTGTACCATATAATGGCTTTTCTTGTTTTCTTGGTCACATCCAGGTACTGGTATGAGCATTTGTTGGGCCATACTCTGTTTGGGAAGCGCTTAGCAATGTTGCGTGATTGTAGGCCCCGTCAGCATGCCGCTCGGAACGGAATTCCAACTTAGTCTGCTGGTCCTAGGCAAATTTGTACCAAGTTATATCACAATGTTTGTTGAAAACATATGGTTTCTTTTAGTTATAGAATGTTATAGAATACAAGTTATAGATACGTTTTGAGTTAAAGCCAGAAGCATGTGGAGTTATCTACTCATTTTCGCCAAAATCTAATATGGTCTATCATCCCGAATGGAAAAACGATGGTTGTGGACATTCCACCATTTGTGGACACCGCCACGTAGGCTGCCTACCCTCAAACGACCCATCGATTTCCAGGTCTCTCCATGTGCCGCCGCTTAGATGCTCGGCCACAGTCGATTTTTTTTCCGCCCACTAAAGATCTGTGGAATACACCACCTGTTTATTGATGATTATTTGGCTTTTGAATGGTTGTGCTATCCAATATATTGCGGATTCAATGTTTTTTCTACAACTTTTTGAATTTCAATGTCTTTTGGAAATATGCTTCTTGCGCAAAGCACAGGTACCTGTGATGTCCAATTGAGCCATACTCGCCCCAACCATCCCAAATCAGATTTCACAGGATTTCAGCCCAGTTTGAATCATTTCGACATGACTCGAGAAGATGAACCATCATCTTTACCCAACTCCAAGAGGACCCCTCCCATTTTCCCAGCTAAAAATCATGGGTTTCCCATGATTTTTCTTTCTTCACCAACCCATTGGATTGGTTAATGGGAAAATTGAAACCGGAAACCTCTATATTTCATGGGAAAATCCCATGGTTTCCGGTTAAATTTTTCCACCAATCCAATGAACCAACCCATTTCAGCCATAAACATGTCATCGGGGTCAGCCGTTCTTCACAGGGGCTCACGGCTTCCAACGAGAACGGCCAATGCGACGACTTTCTGGAGAAGCCTGGCGCGTTGGTAGGTGGTGCACCATTTTTTTGGATGCCAACTTATCAAAAATGGTGGAAAATGGGGAGTTAACCAACAGGAATGGAGATTTATGAAGGGGTTTTAAGCAACAAGAATGGTGTTAAACAATGATTATCAAGGTTTTACTATGTTCTAATCAAGAAGAATGGGGATTTATATACTGTGCATTTATGATAGCGAAGTTGGTCTATAACCAGCTCAACTGGGGTGATTCGGTGATTAGAACTATAGTTGGATGGGTCTATGAACCAACTTGTAACCAGGAACCCCCTTGCAACAATGGGTAGCCAACCAATGAAAAACACGGGTTTATATAACCTACAAATCCGGGCATATCAAACTGCATAGATGCATTGCAAAATGACACACAATGGTTGACGTGGTAAAGGTGAAGGATTAAATATAGAATATGCAGTAGAGCATGTATGCACATGCACGTGACATGGAAGTGGTTTCATGTTTTTGTATGCAAGTGGGAACATACGCTGTCATGAGAGATCACCGAGCTACCCATTGGAGCTATTGCTACTTGGTGGCCCATCCCACCTGCTATGTAGGTGAAAAATCCCTGTTTTTTTTTGGTGGGACAAGTAGGGTTCATCCATGTTGATCCACTCATATCTGGGGTGAACTATTGATTAGTGGATTCAGATGGATTAAGATTAACCTACTGACCATTCGTGGGATGAACCATCATTGGGATGGTCAGACGTCGAATAGCATCTAAATGAATAGCTTTCTGAATAGACAAGTAAATGAACACTAGATATAAAAATATGATATGGTGAGACCACATAGATACATAGAAAAAGCTATGAACAACAGCTATATGTGTGTATGTATACATATTCATATAATATATATATATATGTATACATACACATATATATATATTATATAACATATATAATATATACACATTCACCAAGATTTCCAATGCCTCGACCCCCACCCCAGGTTTCCCCCCCACGTCTACCACTCAGGAAGCTGAAAGTCAAGGGCTACCAGAAGTTCTTTGGCTCAAAGGAACCCAGCCTGGAGCCGATTGCGAAGACGTTGAAGACCAATTGCAAGGAGGAAGAGCTTCTCGGAGAATCACCCCGGGCATTTTCGAAGGTCAACCTGAAGGATGGAATTGATTGATCGGATTTGATCAAACGAAAATCAAACAATTGATATGGATGGGTTGAGATGAGGGGATCAATGGATATCCTGCCTGGGATATGTATATATAATATATATATATAGAGTTATATACATATACAGTTATATGCACAACAATATGTTTTTTGTATAAATGGAGGATATCATGAAAATAATACGCAAACAATGGCAAATTGGTAAGTTAGGCGATTGTTTGTAGTTAGGGGATGATCATTTGTCAAAGGTGAGTCAACCTTGGATGGTTTTGATAGGATTTGATCAGTCAATAGTGGGTATGAATAAGATAATCTGCTGGAGATTTTACTCCCGAAAATGGTGGTTTCATCCACAAATAATTATATGAACATTGACAGTGATTGAACTATATTACCCTCTGGTAAACTAACATAGCTATGGAAAATCACCATTTTTAATCGGAAAATCAACTATTTCAATGGCCATTTTCAATAGTGAACTGTTAAATTACCAGAGGGTAAACTTTAAAAAGAAACGGGTCGACCGCCGGGAAATGCCCAGCTGATCATTGAGCCAATGGACTAAAGATGTGTGTGATTGAACGTGGCATGTTTTTTGGGAGTATATGTGATTGCATCAACATAGCCCTTAAATTCATGTGGAACATCAATTTGGATAAAACATGGGATCTTTCGTCTTCCTTTTTTTGGACACGCCAAGTATCCTGGATTCAGCCTCTGCCTAGGTTCGTCTTCTTTCTGGAGGTCATCCTGAAGTTCATCGACAAGATTCCCGAGGAGACCAGGGATGAGAAATACGCCGAAGAGTTCAAAGATCTCAAGAAACGTGTCATCGATGCCCTGAAGAAGAAAGATCCTGACTATGCGCCTTGGTGGCAGCACTGGTGGCAGCACTGGCAGTGGGTTGTTGGGCTGAGATGCTGAAGAGCTTTTAACGTTTACGGTTTGTGGAAGCAAACATTAGCTTTGAGCGGTGATCATCTTCCTTATGGTTATTACATCTGAAGAAACGCCAAAGGAAGAAACAGCAACATGTAGCCATGCATTTATTTGGTTGACGTGTAGCTAGTTTGATTCTCTGGCCTTGCTTTCTGGCACATCATCACATGTTTTGTACACTGTGAGGCCACCAAACAATGGGTAAGTTTGCTTTTTTGGAGAACTAGGTTTAGTCTGTTTAGTCTGGTTTCGTATGATTTATGATACCTATATTATAGTTAGAGGGGTAGCATACACCAAACATAATTAATAATAATAATTGGTCCCCCCACATTGTAGGCATATTCTCTGGCTGCAGGATCTCAACTAGTCTTCTTTGACTTATTTCTTTGGGGTCCAAGTCTCCAAGAATCGGGCACTCGATTTGCCGTTTTCAGGCTTGGGGGAGCCACTGCGTGTGTTCTGGTTAGATGTTAAGTCCCAAAACTCCGAAATGTTTTGCTGTTTAAACTTCATTGATTTCCCCATCTTTGCTGTTGAAATCCATTTGTTCCTCATGTGAAACTGAAGTTTTCTCCTGAACTCCTTGTTTCCCACTGGCTGGTTGATCAAGAGAGGGGTCATGCCCCATTTTTTACGACCAATATTTGAAATGATAAGTATCTGTATTCTATATGTAGTATAATATAGTATAATGATATACTTATGCTGCACTCCATTGTTCCTTTTTGCCCGCAAAGGACATTGTTGTGAATGTACACCCCGTTTTGGGGCAGGTTGGTGACCTGTTCCCATTATTTATCCCAGTTGTTTCACAAGTGTTCCTGCTTCAATCAGTGACTTCCCCATGTTTATTTTCCATATTTTTTTCTCTGATATTTTTTCCCACTGTTTCCCCACAGTTTGGTGTTGTTTAAATCTCAAATTTTCCCCGAATGTTGTTTTCCTAAGCCATTTTGATCCATTTTGTCAACTGAATCCCTTAGCGTTCTCCCATGGTTCACCCATGTTTGCTGCTGAAATCCCAAAGTTTCCAGTGTGTCCAACGATTTTTCTCCTTAAAATCATTGACTTCTCTCAATTTTTCCCTCCATATTTTTTTGCCCATATGGTTTATTGAGTGTTTCCATGTTTTCCTAATTTTCCCGGTGTTTCACTGCTTTTCCCCACGGTTTTCCCCATGGTTTTTCGATGTCTCCATGGCTCTAGGAAGTCGACCTTGCCAGCTGTCAAGATGGTGACACCGCCATCGCGGGCTGTCGCTCTGTGTGCCGATGGTTGGAGCCTGGTTTAAACGACCCTCTGGTTATGTAACATAGTCATGGAAAATCACCATTTTTAATAGCTAGCCTCTGGTATATTAACATAGACCCTGGCATTAATCGGGATTGGAAGATTCGTTTCCTCTAAAAACAGCTATTCTCAGGGTCGAACTGTTAATATACCAGAGGCAAAATCCCCATAAATCATCTATAAATGGGCCATGGCTTCCGTGGCTATGTGAAATAACCAGAGGGCAACATTGGGGATGGTTTATGATTGGATTTGGCAAGTCATAAATGGGTGTGTCTGGATATAGCACTATGTATATGGATACATTATATTGTAAAATTGTATGTATGGCAATGACTATTTAATGCAAGTGATAATCATATAATCCAGGGAATCGCATACAGATTGCTATGTATTGATATTTTCTCCATGATTCCAGGGAATGATGGGACCCCCAAGGAGCCCCGTTCCTGGGTTTCCAAGACGAAACATCAACACGAGGACATCGTTGTCATTGTCTCGTACGATCTCCTACACATATATATATATAATATACATGTGTAGATATATACTACTCTGGAAGTGAGATGAAGATTTCATCAATCTTCACGACTCTTTGGGATGGAGGACATGTTCACTCTCATTATGAGTATCATTGTCGTTCTCATTGACATTTACTCGCCCAAATTATATCAATATTTGCCCTCGTGTAAACAAACATAGACGTGGAAAACCCACCACATGCAGGATTTCCGCATAGGTTTTCCACACCTTCTTGTATGTTTTCCCTAGTGGGTACCACTTTTTGGGGATGATTCCTGATCCAAGGGCTTGACGGAGTCGACGACCAACGGGCAGTGCGAAGACTATGTGGAGATGCTCGAGTATTTCATGGGGTTTAATGGGATATATCGTACCCCGCAAAAAGAATCAAAAGATAGAAAAGTAATTCATCATCATTTCAGTGGGACTTTAACTTTACTTTTCTATCTTTCTGGGGCTTTTGACAATGAGACAATGATAGGTATACAAGGGAATAATGACGATAATGATGGACATGATATGAAATAATAATGGAACTAAATCATGCATCATGTACTACCCTGTCGGTGGCCTCAAACATGGCTAGCTGGGAAATCTGCGCACTGAACAGAGGTTACAATGGGAAGCTCGTCGAAGCAAATAGGGAGTTTTCCAGCAAACCATGTTAAGCGGGTACTTGAAAAGGTTGGGAACACCGGAACACCCCACACAAATCTACGGGTGAATCATCAGTTTATCATCCCCATGAGCATGGCCCAAATTTTATGGAGAATGTTTTGGGGTATACTCCATTTCTGGACAAACTCATCAGGCAGGATGCTTTTTGAAGAATGGGAGGATCTACCTCCAACATGTCGCCACTGCAAAATGGGGAGTGAAATGATGCTTTAAACCAGCACTATGATTCTTCTTGCGCAAACCTGGGCAAAGGGAATTTCATACTAAAATGCCATAAGCAAACAATTACAATGTCCAGCTTGGCCGATTTTTTGCAGGGTATGTGAGATTAGCCAGGTATCATGGTAAATCAGTGGGGATATATGTCGATTGATGGAGAACATGGTATCATGATGTGTGCCTAAGATAATATACATACTGATAGTTGTAATATGATACTAATAGTTGCGGTATAGTATATGACCTAGTAGTCACACTATAGTATGACAACAACACGATATGTCCTGAGATTATGTAGCAGAGTATATAGTTGTGGTGATACATCATTATGACATATCTTTTCCATGCGCAGAACCAATTTTGCTTTCCATCAGAATCTGGGATTCAACCTAGTATACAACCCCAGGTTTGCGATGAGTTATGAGCCACTAAGCACCAGTTCATTGCTATATTCCTTTCTCTTAGGGCCAAGGCTGAGATATCAGTCGTGGCTTATCCTGGGCCCTATCACTCCAAATACTTGAGGGATATCGTCGTCCTGCTGAGACGCAGTCGTCATGGCATTTGCTTGTGCTTCTGCCGAGGACACTTCTGGGCTACAAGAAGCCGGACGTGAGTTTAAGGGCGGGGAAGGGAACCCGGGGCGGTGAAGATCTAAGATCTCCTACGGGAGTTATGCTTTTGGAGCTGCAGATAGATGGATGATGGTTTCGATGTGGTGGCTTGACCATGAGACCAAAGCTCAAGGTCCAAGAGAAGTGCGAAAATCTAGAGGTCACCAATGGGGGGTTCCTTTTAATTTTGTTAAAACGAAAAATCCAATCCGAAATCATTGATTTTGAAGGAAGCCTCTTATTTTTATCAATGTTTGGGTTTTAGGTCAAGCTATTTGTGGTGAAAAACATCGAAAGTGGCCTTGCTGACAGTGGCCGATGTGGCGGGGGGAGTCATTTCATCATCTCAGGAAGAAGGGGAAGTGGAAGTTCTGGGGTCATGAGTCCAGCTTCTTGTCTGAAATTATCCTGGTGCTAAACATCGGGAGTGGGGGAATGGGATGATTGGATCATTCCCCCATTCCCTGCTACTGTAAGCACCAGTAAGAGTCTTCGTTTTTTTTTTGCGCGTGTGTGTTTTTTCTCCTGGAAATGCGGTCGAAAAAAAGGTGAGAGTCTGAGAGACCTACTTTTTGGAGGACCAGAATTACACCTCACAGATATGTCTTTTATGTTTCGTAACTACATAGTATATCGATGTATATCGATGTATATGGTATATGCTTCTACCTCTTCAACCCCCCTTTCAACTAAATATAAACTCAACAAAAAATTAACAAATTCAAATTCCCAAACTTTGGTGGACCTTTCTTTGGGGTGGCCTGGAGTACTTCTTTTTTCATGTCGTCCGTGCCTTCTAAGTCACGATGGGTCTCTTTCAGGTATGACACCCATTTTGGAGCTGCTGAGCACCAATTGCAGGAGACTGGATCGACGGTTGGTGAAGACGTTTTGATCGAATATGAGGTCAATACTAGGAAGACATCAGTCAAACATGAGGACATAAGTCTGACACAAGTTGACTCAATATGAATATTTTTGTGGACTTAACTGGACTCAATATGTCTTTGGACATAAGTGCAACATGAACATGTCCATTGGACTGCTAGAATGGGCATCGATTCTTGAGGCGAAGATTTGAGTATAGAGGAAACTGGCCATAAACCTATGTCACATCCACCTTTCACAGGGACTATCATCAACTGGGAATCCCCATGAAAACCCACCCAAGTCAGATATTTGCTGGAATTTTCCAATCAAATTTTTGTACAAAAAATGCCACAGGAAGGAGGAGCTGGGCTATTACTTCGCCGGAATTATCCAACTGATCGAGCGGATGCCTGAGGAGAAGAAGGAGACGCTTGGAGCATGAAATGCGAAGATATCAAAATATCTGGAGTATTTCATGTAATGTGGGTAAAACAATAATAAACCACCTATATTTTGATGGTTTATACCACCTATTTATGGTGATATGGGGGATGGTTTATTATTGTTTTACCAACATCATGTTCATTTTCAGAGATAAACATATCTAACAGCATGATATTCACCATGTCTACACTCATATGGTGGTTTCCAATCCATGGGGGTACCCAAATAGCTGGATGGTTTATTTCATGGAAAATCCCAATCTAAAATGGATGATTTGGGGGAAACCTCCATATGTTTAGACGGGGATGAATGACTTCTTCCCACGTACGTCGCACTTGGCGCTCTCGGATCCTCAAGGAGGCCAGTTGAGCAGGACACGTTCGATGGAGAAAGCCATGAAAAAACACCATTAACAAAACCAGGGACATCTCCATGTTGGAGAAATAATAAGAGACAATACAGTGGTAAACCCAAATGATAAACCATCCCCAAATAGAGGTTATTGTTTCTTGGGTATAGAAAAACAGTGGAAAAAATCCAGGTGAAGCTACGAGATATCCATGCTGGCTCCAGGGTGTCCAGCTCCATGCTGTGTCACAGAGATTTGAAGAAACTGAAGCATCTGAAAACTGGAAAAATGGGTTTCCCAACAATTTCCTGTTGGATACACCCTAGATTTGATATGGAATTCGGATGTGATCATGTTTGGAGGATTTTCCTACTGTGGGGGCCAGTGCTGAAGTGAAAAGGTATTTCTGTTGGGGGGTCCATGTTAAAGTTAGGGCGCGTGACATCAATCATTATCGGGTGAATCTTCGCTGGTTAGTTATATCACCATTTTTGGGGTTCCATAGGAGGAAGTTCCAGGACGGAGTCAAATCAACTCATTGGGGCTTCAACTTACATCTCGAGCCAAGGAAGTACAAAGAACAGCCACTTGGTCGCAGTATTGGATTCCTGATGGTAAGGCAAACTTTTGCCTCGATGTTTTATTCAATGGACTGGTTTAAGGGAAAATCTTCACCGGAAACCAAGGCGGCTTCTCCCATCTGAAACATGGGGAGTTTCCGGTTTCAAGTTTCCCTTAGAACCAATCTCCACCATTTCATGTATGGGATGAAATGAACTAAAACGAGAATGTAGGTGCATTTTGTCTTATATGGCCCATAGGAAGACAGCAGGATAACGTTTGACTCGTCCAGCCTTGTCTTGTGACGCATTGTACCGTAAATGTGATCCGCTGTGATGTGACATTGTATGATGCTGCAATGCCTGCAATGTAGCCTGAGTCAATGCAGTCTTTTGTACTGTAATTTATGCCGTGATGAGTTGCTTTCTGTTCTATGCTAGGAGGTGTGTAGACTCTACTTTAATGATGTCATGTCTATACCTCTGTATAGTTACATAATTTTAGCAGGGCTGAACTGCTGTATATCCACCACCTGCTTCTACCTGTTTTCGACCCAGTGCCCGACACATGAAAGCCTCAAGAAGGATTTTTTTTTCGTGGATCAAGCATCTCTCTGAGTTTGGTATGAGTTTGCTTTGGTGCGTTCAACCTAGTTCACCATGGTCTGAAGTGTTTTTCTGCTGTTTCGGAATCACTTTTTCTGTGTCTGTGTTTCAAGTTTGATGAGAGTAGGTGATCCTCCCAAATTTGCAGCTTCAGTCCAAAAATTACCATCTATTGATGTTTGGATTCATGGCGGTCCAGAAATCCGTGCCCACTGAATTGTCACTGCGAACACCTGGTGGCTGGTCCCAGGCTGAAGAAACTTCAGGACCTGGTGGCTGACAAGCTCACCAACGAAGTGGCAGCTGTTGAAGAGGAGGAATATGCAGCTCGGACGTCGCAGGCTGCGGCCAGCTGCTGAAGAAATGCTGATTTGCTGAAGAAAATGCAGTATGGGTTTCAGGGGAAAAACATGGAGTGATCTAGGGTAGCCTCTGGTAAACTAACATAGCTATTGAAAATGGCCATAGAAATAGTGGATTTTCCCATTAAAACTGGTGATTTTCCATAGTTATGTAAACGTTTACCAGAGGGTACACCCCCGATACCTGGGATCACGGAGAAACGACGTAAAGCTCTCTGATGTATGGTTGATCATTGGAGATGGTTTCTGGCATGGCGGATCCCAAATGGATGACTTTGTGGAGCCAATGACTCTCCAATTCGTAGTTCTTCGTGGTTTTATCCATGATTGAACCCCCCCGCAGTTGCAAGTCCGTTGGTGACTATGACCTCATCTAACTACCGACATTTCCAGCATAGATCCAGCCGAGCTAGCCTGGCTATAAACCAAGTTACTTAGTTCTAAGTTGGATTGGAACCCCATCCAACATCATCAAACTATAGAATAGTTTAAAATCTATAAACCCATCCAAAGTACAGAATACTATAGAATTAACATCCGCCATGAAGCAAGGCTTTTCTCCAGCTGTACCAACAAAGGGCTATCCCCAATGGCTTCGCCTAGGAGGACGACGATGTCCCCTTGCCCACCTGTGAGACTGGAATGACCATCGAGGCGGCTTCGACCAACATGGGGGCTGGTAGAAAGGCAAAGTTGACCGTTAAGACATAGGGATGCTGAATGGTTAATGGATGTTAATGGGATAATGCCGATGGGGATATAAATGATGGGATTTAATGGGATACTTCACCAGGAACAATCGGGATTTAATTAATCTATGAAACAGAATTGATCTATGAAGTAGGATTTCATTAATGGGGTTCAATTTCATTTGATATATGATGGCGACTTGCCCTAATTAACATACTTGATGAGATACTGAACCAGTAACAATCGGGATTTCATGGGATATTTCATCGGATTGATCAATTGTAGGCATCAACAATAGGGATTTCATGGGGTTATAATGGGTTTTACATGGTTTTACTGTAAATCAATTAATGGGATTCAATGGGATTTCATGGGATATGTGGCTCAACCCTAATTGAGCTATTACAAGTACCTTGCTGGATTGATTATGACATAGGGAATTATACTACCTGGGTTATTGAATAAGGGATGATGAACCACTGCATGGTAAGGGAACCTATCAACCAAGTAGTGGGTCTGTCTGAAAATGGGGTACCCGCAAAAAAGCCAGTTTGATAGGAAAATGATGGTAAATCCATTGGATTGACGGTGTTTTCAACCGCCACTGGGCCTAGTTGGCAACTAAGGTTCACCACTAACTTGGTGGACTAATTAGTTTTAACAACTAACTATATTTATCGAAAGTCCCTTAAACTTATTTGGTGGACGAATTATAAGGTTAACTCTTGAAATTGACTTCACCCAGGTAAGTTATTTGAAGACGGATCATGGTGCTCAGTCTCTGGGAGATTTTCCATAGTGAAATCTTGGGAATGCAAACAACTGGGATACTTTATTTATACGTAGATATTTATAGATAGTTAATTTATAGATATTTATAGATAGTTAATTTATAGATATTCAGATATCTATAGGCCCTATCAGTTAAAACTTCACAAATCCCAGCAATTCTACTCCGCATACAATTCCTTACCACCATTTACAACCAGGATATGTCATCGAATTCCCAATACGAGGTATATGTACTCCAGGGACCGTCCCCGATGACCCTGGCAGAAATAGATATATAGTAGCAATCGTCAACGGATGGGGTTCCTATTGGTATTACCACATTCACAAGGGAAAGCAGGGGACGTTCAAATACAGTTTGGGAAGAAGATTCAGATATTGTTCTGAAGGGCAACTGATACACCACCAGGGGAACAACATGGGGTGGGTGGGTTCCCATTTCAATAGCAAATTATCACCAGGTGGTGGGGGGTTAGCCCGTACTTACTTAGTGAATTGACCAAGGTTTAGTAGGACCGGGTTGTCACCGTAGCTCTGGGTAACCTTTGCAACAACTTAACATGCGTCCAACTAGCAACTGAATTTCCTTGCCTTGGCAACAAAGTTGACTCGTGCAACACTGAACCCTGAGCTTTGCGACTGGGATGATGATCCCAAGTCCCTAAGAGTAGTTCCACCTGCAAGGGTGGCAGGACACTTTTTAGCAAAATAATTGAGATTTTCTGGCCAATTGAATTTGGGTGCATGGGAATGGGATATGATTCAACCTTGTTGGTAAATGTGGATGGCCTGATGAATTCACTGGCTTGATCGAAGGGAAACATCGACCGGAAACCATGGCTTCACCGACAAAATATCAAGGTTTCCTTGAGTTTCCTACCATTTCTTATCTTAAGTCACCTCTAAAAAAAGGGCATCAACTATTATTTGATTCTTGGGGGTTGGACTCCGCTCTGCATGTGGTAAGGGTTTTAAAATCATTCTCGGATCCGTAGCTCCCCCAAGATCCATGGCCAGACTGCAGGAGGGGGACATTGTCACGTGGGAAAACTATGGGCCAAACTTCGTCACATGGCTGGGCGTCGGTGAATCGTTCAAGGTTTTTTTTTTTTAGCCAGAGTTCAAGGTGTTTCCGGGGTTGAAATCTAGAGTTTCATGGATTCACCACTAAATGTAGATGGTTCTTAAGAGTTTGTGCAAGGAAGAATGCAATTCAGCTGCCAACCTCAAGCACGACCAGCTGCTAGCATTTTCTGTTGGTTGCTAGAAACAGGAGATGGTACCTGGACCCGGATATCACATTGCTTTTAAGATGGATAACCGTATCATGATGTAATATGTATTACGCATATTACATGCAATGTGTATGTTTGTATTAATATGTATAAATACACATATTATATAATATTATAAAACACATATATGTATATATATCTGTTTGACCATAACTGACCTATTTGACTAACAGCAAACATTTGTTTCGGACAGTGACGTCACACACACAAACACAATCACACACACACACACCGCTGGTCAATATCTATATATCATGTTTGATTGGTGGGTTTCAACAGTTATTTTTTCTGTCTAACAACTTATACAGGATATCCGTCCCTAGCTTGTATGACAATGAACCATTTTTTTGAGGGAACTTGATAATTGCTATTGTTAATTGGTTGTTGGTTGTTTACAAAAACCAATCGACACCAATCAAATCCTACCTATAATATCCATCAAACGGTTTGTCTGCTTACATGGACTTCCCCCTCCCTCAGGAAGAGGCTTCTGGGATGTCCCTTGTCTGAATTTGTCGCGGATCCACTGGGTTTGGGAAAAGTGGGTAACCATGCTATGATCCAGGTAGAGAAATTTGATAGATCGCCAGTTGCATCTGATAGCTGTTATCCTCCGGTAATCAAACGTGGCAATGGGAAATCCCCGAACTAAATGGAGGTTTCTAGCTGGGAAAATCATCTAAAAATGGTGGATTTTCCATTGCCATGTTTGATTACCAGAGGGGTAGATAGGGGTTGTGAGTTGTGACCGGAACCTGGGGCCAAACAGCGGTTGCAGCCAACATCTATGGACTATGAACAGTAGGAATGTGGTAAACCCAGGAATTGGTAGCCATCCCCAATTTCAGCTGAAGTGAGTGCTATAAACCATCCATTGTCGAATTGGGTTCATCACATTAAGCAGTTTCTTGTCAGCAACTGGTTCATGACCCAACAAAATCCCAGCTTCGTCTGGCAGACTGATTTGGCCATCGGCCGCTGAACGTCTTGGTGCTTCCAACAGATCTCTGAAATCTGCATGGTTTCTGTATCTAAACATACCGTGGACGGAAGCAATCCTGCACCAGTTGGCAAGTATTGGTAACTATGAAACACTGTGTAAATCATGGGCTCATCATAACGGGATAAACCTTTTACCAGCTGGTGCAGGAGTTTTTGCATCGACAGTATGATTCTTCATCCTGATAGTAGGTAGGAAATCTTCGAATTTCAAGTCTGAGATGATGAAATCTGCCGCGGTGCCTTCAAGAGTCGATCTTTACTCTGGCAATCATTTGTTGAGGACTCAGTGTAGAGGATTCATGGTGGACAATCTCTTTTCGATATTTTTCTATCTTTTTGGGACTTACCATGTATGGTAGAATTTCCTTTGGATGGTCCAATCACTTGCCGTCACTTGCCTGTCCAGAAAGCACCTTGGCTCTTTGAGAGATAAGGATCTCACATGATAGATAGTGAAGACAAGCAGCTGACAAAATGAAATTGGGGTCATTTGCAAGCAACAGGGATTGGACATCTTTTGACCAAGAGGGATTCTGAAAACCATTGGAATCCTGGAATCCCGCTGCAGCACCGTGCCCAGTAGCCAAGTTATACGTAATGCCAGGAGCTGATGGACAGGTTTGGCAAGCGACCCTCTGCCGCAGCTCATCACCCGGGGTGGACCCATTCAAGGTGAAGATTCGTGATGCATCACAAGTCTTCACCTTGAATGGGTCCACCCCGGGTGATGAGCTGCGGCAGAGGGTCTTGCAGCAGCTTCCTTCAAAGAAAGGGAGAAGATTCACACTGCATCACAAGGATGCACCGCTGCTGCTCACTCAAACATTGGAGCAGGGCATTGTAGGAAAGATGGCAACAGTCTCCTGCACCTTTGTCCCTACGGATTTGCATGCTGCCTGGTGCTATGTCCTAGGATTCCCAGTCTCCGAGGAAGAACGGGCACTAGAGGGAGTGACGAGGATAGAAAACACAAACTCTGGTTTGTATTTAGAGCATTTCCCAGAAGTCTTGAGACCTTGGCTTTTGGCCGTAAATTCGACAAGACCCTTCAGCAAGTCAGCTTGCCAAGCGGTCTTCAGACTTTGACATTTGGCAGTCTTTTTAACCAGACCCTGGAGGGCGTGAGCTTGCCAAGCGGTCTTCAGACTTTGACATTTGGCTTTGCATTCAACCAGACCCTGGAGGGAGTGAGCTTGCCAAGCGGTCTTCAGACTTTGACATTTGGAAATGATTTCAACCGGACCCTGGAGGGAGTGAGCTTGCCAATCGGTCTTCAGACTTTGACATTTGGCGGTCTTTTTAACCAGACCCTGGAGGGAGTGAGCTTGCCAAGCGGTCTTCAGACTTTGACATTTGGCTATAATTTCAACCAGACCCTGGAGGGAGTGAGCTTGCCAAGCGGTCTTCAGACTTTGACATTTGGCTATAATTTCAACCAGACCCTGGAGGGAGTGAGCTTGCCAAGCGGTCTGACATTTGGCTATAATTTCAACCAGACCCTGGAGGGAGAGAGCTTGCCAAGCGGTCTTCAGATTTTGACATTTGGCAGCCTTTTCAACCAGACCCTGGAGGGAGTGAGCTTGCCAAGCGGTCTTCAGATTTTGACATTTGGCAGCCTTTTCAACCAGACCCTGGAGGGAGTGAGCTTGCCAAGCGGTCTTCAGACTTTGACATTTGGCTATAATTTCAACCAGACCCTGGAGGGAGTGAGCTTGCCAAGCGGTCTTCAGACTTTGACATTTGGCTATAATTTCAACCAGACCCTGGAGGGAGTGAGCTTGCCAAGCGGTCTTCAGACTTTGTCATTAGGGAAAGATTTCAACCAGACTTTGGAGGGAGTCAGCTTGCCAAGCGGTCTTGAGAGGTTTTGTTGTCGCTCCATCATTGTGAGCATAATATGATTTCCATCATTGCAGGCCAAAAGTTCGCAGACACGTACGACGTACATGGCCAGAGTTTTTCGCTGGTGGCAAAGGACCTATCAGCAGTGGGCTAGCGAGTTCACCCACAGGGTATTTGGTGCATGTTATGATGTTCTTACTTTGAGACCTACTGTTGGTGTTTGTACCTTCAGCTCACGGTTCTAAGATGTTCTAAGTTGCAGCCTCGAACTTGGATCTGGTGGATATATTGGGTATTTCACCATTTTGCAATCGATATTGTGATATAGCCATCGGGTTGTTGGTCACTCAGACTCCCCTCTTATGTATCTTCAACCCAATTTTTGGTGGTCAAACCGTCCCCATATCCTCATGTCCTAGGATTGGTTGAACGGACAATTTACACGCTTCACCCGAAACATATATTATTGTGGCAAATTCACCAGGGGATGATTTGCTTCCATGCGAACAGTGCAGGACACCCCTGTTGATTGACTAGTTCGGGGGTTCTTCTACCCTCAATACCGGTGGGGGATTATCCCAATCTATTGGTTCACCTTTCTGACATCAGGATTGGAGACTACAAGAACAAAAACTTCGAATACAAGCTTCGCATGAGTCCCTTGCAGCAAGGGGGGTTTTCCTTTTCCGAGGTGTCCGTTGGTGTCGCGTAGCTCGTTGGTGTTGTCAACTCATGAATGTGTCAACTTGTCCAAAAACAGGGCCCCAAATCCATTGATTGTTCGACATTTTTCCCGAACAGAGAGGGAGGATTGGTTTGAGGGTTTTCACCTGCAGGAAAGCCTTGGGTAGAAACCATGGTATCCTGCAGATTTTCCATTGACCGAATCAATTGAGCATAAATTCTGAAGGGATCCAAGAGGTTTGAGGACAGAAGGGGCTTTAAATCACAGAACTCTGAGTAGTCACCAGCTTTCTGCCGAGGGCTACACAATTGGTCACATCTCAAGTGATATATTTCAAAATTTATCAAAACCTACCCCGACCCCAGATAATCTACTCATCATATACATTTGCATATACATTTGCATTTACATATACAATATACAAAAGATACTAAAAAATATACAATATATATAATACTCCAACACTTTTCAAGCTACATTTATCAGCATGCGCCGAACAATCAGCAAATAATATGTTTGTTGGTAAATATATCAGCATCAGCCGGATGGTGTGGCTACAGTAGTCCCCTGATAAGCCAATAGTAGCACCCCTCAATAAAAACATGATTTTTCGTATTGGATCTATTCATTTTTGGGCCCCTACGCAGACGAATGTTTACATCTTCCATCCTGCTGAGGATGACTATTCCAACTGACTTTCCTCATATTTTGCGGATCGGTTCAATACGCAGGAGCCAGAAACATGACCGAAAACCCAGGAAAGTAGATCATTTCCCAGAGTTATCAGGACTTATCAGGATATGCCTTTGTCAAAAAGTTCCAACAAATGCTGTATCTCAGAATCCATTGAAGCCATTGAAGTTCAGAAACACCCATGATTCAGGCTACGGGAGTCGCATGAACTATTCGTTCCCCGGACGCAAAAAAAAGAACGGGGACTGGTCGTTTTGGGAGCTTGTGGAACTTCACCAGCCATGGGGATTGGAGCAGAATCGGACATTAGACTAAGACATAGCCGACATTTCATTGAGCATCGGATTGAAGCCGCGGTGTAAACGTTCTTAAATGACCCTGGAGGCCCAAAGGAACAGATCTCACACTTGACCGGTAAATCGGTTGTTGCAAATAGTGGCGCCACGGACTCCGGTGGGTCCAGCCTGAACCATATACATATAAATGGAAAAAAACATATTATATTGGCATACATTGGCCCTATTTGAGCCACCACAAAAACTCCGGCAATAGGAAGCATGGAAGGGACGGACATTGGTTTTCAGCAATGGTAGAAACATGAGGTCAGCGTTTGGACCTTCCACAATAGCAGCTTATGTCATACCTGTGCACATACATCATTTTCTTTTGAGCGATACCCCCCCGCCAAAAAAATGCCATACATCCTATTATCAAAAATATGTGGTAAGCGATGGGACCTTCCCAAATTTGTTGATGTCCTTTTCGTGAACCTTGAGTTTCCAGATTGCTCATTTGGTATCTCAGAATCTCATATATATAGGATATGGTCATCGGAGTCATCGCCGCATCGATAGTAGTACATAGTACTACATTTATAGATTAGATTTGCATATGATGATTAGACAGATACTATACAATATATGCATGCACATATCAAGTGCATACATTTGTTTTGGATAGACCCCTACCAATTTACCAACCACTTCCCAACTTCTATCGGATCATGCTCCAAGGAAGACTCCCTTCAATACCTCGACGAATACCTCGTGGAGCAACAGGATGACTGTTTCGACGGAAGGGGTGAGACTTTGGATGTTGTGGAGCAGGTCGCAGGCTGCAGAGGATTAGGTTTGTCCAAAAATGGAGGGATGCACTCCAATTTATGAGAATTCTGATATATCTTTGTGGGGAAAATGATGACAGATTATCATTTTTGTTGGGGTAATTCAGCTATTTTCAGACAACTCCAAGTAGTGATGTTGGAACAGATGCATGAGAAAAGATATTCATTTGTGAAGAGAACGCGTTTGAAGGTTTCAATTGAGCAGTTTCACCCCAGTTGGTTGATGATCGTAGGATATCGTAGGTGGTTTTTGCTACTACATTGGGAAAAAATTATCATCGGAATCCCCATGAAAGAGCCATTCTGAATGGCGGATTTCCGATCGGTTTTGGGCAGGCTGCAACATGTTTAAACCACAGTTTCTATCACCAGAGAAGCGACACAGTTGCGGTGCCATACTGTATCAAGATCCTAGACTCGGTGCCTTGGGTGCAATAATCTTGTTGGGGGGAAGCAGTGTCACAACAAAGTGTGGCGCCGATACAGATGGTTGGGAAAGACCTATGATCAAACTCTAGCTTCTTACTGGAACCACAAAGAAAGGACTTTGTTTCCCTGTGCGGTTTTCTATGTTTGCAAAATTGTGACAACCACATTTAGCTTCACACTCATATTCCTTCACTGTTGTAGTGTGCTCTTCACATGAACTATGTTCGCCAGGACGCTGGGGTCCAAAGCGAAACGACTTCTGGTGCTTTCAGCCCTTGGTCCTGGTTTCAGAGTTGGGCTGGGTGAAGATGGATACAAGTCACCACGATGGAGATATAATGGAGATTTGCTGTAAGGGGAGGTAGACCATCATAGTTTAATTTTACAGGTGTTTCTCAAAATTTGGGTATCTTAAAACCATCGATTTCCCCATGAATGACGAATTTTGGATGCTTTTGGAGTTCCAGATTTTTTCAAATCTCCACCAGACAATGCATGGCTGGAGCAAGGGGCAGGGCCTCTAAAGATCCATAGCCTCTGGTCATTTAGCAGTTTGCTATGGAGAAATCACCATTTTTCAATGTCAGTTGGAAAATCATCGAACTAAATGGGCCATGGCTTCGGTGGACTGGGTCAGTAGCTCCACCTGGAGAAGCAAAGCAGAGGATGATCGAACAGCCCCAATTTGGAAGCCGAAGAGAGTACCTGACAGTTGACTCACTTAAGTAATCCCATTCGGCTATCATTAAATCCATCCCCCAAAACCATGGCTAAGGGTAAATTTAACCCTGGGAGATGAGATTGCTTCAATGAAGCCTTTCTCAGATGGTCGGTCGGACGATTCCAAGGCTCTTCAGGCTCAGCAAATGTCCAGTCCCCAAACTTAGGAATTTCCCATGGATTTCCCTGATCATTTCAAGATCACCTAGATATGAATGAAAAAAAATGGTCACCAGACAAGAATGGAAACTTTAAGACTCCAAAATTATTGTACTATGTACACTCCAAATCAACAATCAAAATCATTAATCATTTATTGCTATGACTCATGAATTTGTTCATTGAAATCCATTGAACGCATAATTAAACCATGGGTCCTTGAAGTCAAAAAATTGCTGTGCTCCTAGGAGCGCCCCGCCCAGGCAAAGTATTGTGGCAACGCCTTTTTCAAGGTCGGGCCGGATAGCTGTTCTTATCGGTGAGTTTGTGACACTAACAGCATTCATAAGATGTTCAGAACTATTTAAACCATTGATTTCCATCATGACCAATCCATATGTAGATGTATGATAATATGGTTAATTAATGTTCATCTATCATAACTGGTAGATAGTTTGAAACATTGCTATGTATCTATAAAATCTCTAGATATAACATGATATACCCTCCGGTTTGCTCAAACGTGGCAAGCTGGGAAATCCCCGAACTAAATGGAGGGTTTCTAGCTGGGAAAATCATCTATAAATGGTGGGATTTCCAGCACGCCATGTTTGATTACCAGAGGGTACTACTGGAATCAACTCCTGGCGGAGACGATCCAGTGGTGGGGATATTTTTCTGGGGAACATCATCTGCAAGTGGTTGGTGAGTTGTCCACATCGAGAAAGTGAGTTTGAAGGAGGGTAACTTAGAAACCGTTCAAGGAATCATTTATCAACTTCAGGTATCTTTCCGAGTGTTCGTTCTGAAAGTCATCTTCTCATGTTGACACGAGACATCTATTGCCACAATTTCCCGTACAAACGATGTGTCCCCAGTTGCCTGAGGCGAGATGTCTACCTTAGCAGATGGCGACCTCACAATGACCTCGCAGTAAATATACCCTCTGGTTATTTCACATAGCCATGGAAAATCCCTTAGAAATGCTGACCGTTACGCAGTAATGTTGCCTTTTACAGAGTGCACAACAGTGATGATGCATGAGCAGAAGAACGGTTGATCACCCGTGCCATTTTGGCACAAGTTCATGTCCCCCCTTCGTATTTTTGTTCACCATGGCTGCCATGGAAATCTCTAGTGATGAGGAGAGTCCCAGAAATGGGGATACGAAGCGGGGGACTGTGGTGGATTTGTCAGTGGAGGATGAACCTGTTACCAATGAGTTGCTGAGCCTGGACCCTCTAGTGGGAAATATCCATGAAATGCGTCAGAAGCTGGTGGCCATGGAGAGCGGTGCCAAGGAGGACGTGGACATGGGAAGCCCCACTGAGGTTTTCGATGAAGAGTACCAGAGTGAGTTAGATGCAGTTTGGAAAGGTGAGGAGGGTCCAGAGGTTGCAACTGAACAGCGTGACTTGCAGCAAGTGCTGGATGTTATCCTGAAGAGACAGGCCACCGTAGACCTCTCAGGTGAACAGGCAGCAAAGGCCGCCAAGCCCGTGGATGGAGGTATGGGACTGAGTGAGAAGTTGAAGCTCAAGCCCCACATACCGGATTGTTTGAAGATGCCTTGGGAGAGAGGTTTCGCTGGTCTGGTTTTAGGCAAAGCACCAGAAGTGATGGGGATGCCGATGCCCAACCTTAGTGCTATGAAAGCTGCTCTGATGGTCGAGGAAGAGATCGTGGAGCCGAAGGAGGACGACAAGATGCCAGCAGATGTCTTCGTGAGAAGCGGGTTCAAACCTCTTGACAGAGAACGCAAAGCCTGGCAGCAAGCAGAGGCCGACGAGAGGACGAAGCTCATGGCAGGGTGGATGGTGGTCATCCATGAAGCTGGAGACCAATGTGCGGCTGGGCAGATGTTGGATGAGTCAGGCGAGAACGTGTTGGAGGACATCTTTGCACGTAAGAAAAATGGCACCCTCCAAGTGAGGCTCAGTGCGATGATGCTGTATGTCAGGTGGTGCAAAGCCAGAGATCTTGCAGCTTTTCCTCTACGAGAACAACAAGTGTACCAGTATGTGGATGATCTCAGAAAGAACCGAGCTCCTGCAACCAGAGCAGGCAGTTTCAGAAGTGCCCTGGCATTTTGCAAGGGCACCTTGCAGCTCAAAGGCGTTGATGAGGTGCTAGACAGTGGCAGGATAGCTGGATCAGCACATAGGAGCTACGTCACAAAGAGGGTTCTGAGACAGAGGGATGCCCTCACTGTCCACCAGATCCAGACTTTGGAGGCCTTGGTCGAGAACCCGCTGGCCCCACTACAAGATAGGTTGTTTGCTGGGCACTGCCTGCTGTGTGTGTACGGTAGACTGAGGTTCGGAGACAGCCAGGGCATCGAGGAAGAGCCGAAGCTTGATGGGGACTACATAGAGGGAGGGACCACTATCCACAAGACGGACTCCCTCGTGGGAAGGGCAAGGAGAATCTTGCCAGTGGTGGCCCCAAGCAGGGGAGTTTCAGGAGTGGCATGGGCTGAAGAGTTCTTGAGGCTGAGAGCTCAAGCTGGCCTGAGCTCCCTGGTCGTCCCTTCATGCCAGCTCCCATCACAGATGGAGGATGGAGCCAGAGCAGATTGTCCACCTCTGAGGCATCCAACTGGCTGTGTGAGCTGCTGAAAAGATACTCCATGGAGAAGATGGACATGAGCAACGTGGGGGCCCACTACTCCATGATGGTCTCGGAGAAGCTGAGGCGACTCATGGGGTATCATGTGAAACCAAAAGACACAAGCTTGGTCATCTACAGCAGGGATGCATTGGCTGGTGGTCTTGATGCTCTGATGAAGGTGATCGAAGACATCAGGACGTATAGGTTTCGGCCTGACCTGCCAAGATCCGAGAGATGGAAGGATCCGCCGGCAGAGATGGGCGATGCTGAGGATGCTGATGACGACTTGCTGGTGGAAGAGAGAGGCGACCTCAGTATGGAGGAGATCCCAACGCCTGGTAAGAAGAGTGTGAGGTTGGCCGAGGTTGGAGAGTTGTCGACGGAGAGTGAAGAGTCCGGAGATGAGGTGGATGAGAGTGAAACTGAGCGCAACCTCGAGGCGGTTGTACAGGCGGTAGTAGGTCCTCCGAAGAAATCAGGTGTTGATTTGTACAGGCATGGTATCACAGGCACCATACATAGAGCCAGCACTGAAGAAGGTAAGCTGGCGTGTGGCCGTAAGATCACTGCTGTAATAGTTAAGTTAGATGAGCAAGTGCGTGCAGTTGGTAGCAGGTGCAAAGTGTGTGAAGGTTACTCCAGAGCCCAACTGGAGCAATGATCTCAGCTCGTTGCGACGAAAAGTGAGCGCAGTGGAGTGTCTGAGTGAACTAGTCTGGTGCGCAGTAGCTGAGCATCATGGCGCAAGTTGCTGAGTGAGTTTCACTTGGCGGATGTGCATGCAAGTGGCCAGGGTTGTCCTGGCGGGAGTTGTTCCCATCAAAGTGACCGGGTTGTCCGGCTCAGGTGGATGATCGAGGGAAGTCCTTTGGTGTGAAGTGCGACTATGAGGACTGCCGGGTGCAAGGAGTGAGTGAGAGTAGGGATGTCAGTTGTCTATGTGAAGTAGGTGGTGAAGATGTGAGTAACTAGAACAGTTAAGTAGTTTCATGTGTGCAACATTTGATGCAGTGCAGTTGTTTGAAACGAAACAGTTTGTGAGATGTCTTGTTACATGTTGGATAGTTCGACACATGTGCAATAAGGCAGGTGACCAGGTGGTAGTGCAGTTGTGATGAACATGTGTTTCAGTGCAGTCGGTTTTCTCTTGAGTGGTCTGATGCCGCTAGCGACGAAGTGGCTCAAGCCGCAGCGACCGGGGACATGGCGACTCTGACAGAGTCCAAGGCCGTGTTCGATGCGAAGTTGAAGGAGAATGGGCTGGATGGCTACAAGCTGCTGATGAGTGGCAAGGGATGGACCACCCTATCCACCTTTGCCTTTGCAAGCAGCTGGGCACCGGGAACAGGGGACGATACGGCTTTCATGGAGCAGGTGGTGAGGCCGATACTGGGGAGGAACGATCACCAGGATCTGCCCCTGTGTACAAAAACCAGTTCGCTGAAGATGGCAGCTCAAGGCTGATTACCATCATGCTTTGCTCCAGTCCCTAGCCTGGTAGTAACAGTAGGGAGCCCCATGGAACCATCAACTGCCTAAAATATCTGATCATCTGGGGCTGTCTGCAAAGTTGGAACCGCCAAATCCCATGGTTTATGGCCAAATTCCCCACTGAAATGGCCAAGTTCCATTGTCACTTGCTCAAATCCTCGTGTTTTATTGGTCTAAATTTTGGGTGACAAATCCCATCAAAATCCCATCAGACTTCAACCCCTGAGCGCCACCGAGGCTGCCACGCAGAAATTCCACCTGAGAAACTGAGCTGGACTCTCCAAAGCCAAGTGAGCCTATTTCAACCAGGCGCAGCAACAAGATATGGAGGTTCGCATAGTCATGGGAGGGAGTGTTTGAGCTGTGATTGTAGTGGCATCCTGGAAACCCAGGAACTGATGATACATATTTGATTTTGTTGAAGCTCTTGGCGACAGAGATTCAGAAGCTTCGGGACAGAGGCATGGGGAAGCAACTGGATGTACCAGAGAATGAACCATGGGTTGTTTCACTGGATTGGTGCAAGGGACAATCTACAGTAAACCATGGTTTTCCCCATTAATATATGAAGGAATTTTTGGTTTGGCCAAAAATTAGCAGCCTGTGTTTTGCAATGAAGTATGCAAATCAGAAACTCACGCTTTATCCCTTTTTTGGGATTTGGATTATTCCACACAATTTTAAACAACAGTTGTGCTGTGATGTGCTGAACAGTGTTGTATCTGTTCTTATCACTTGGATGTCGACAGCCACTTCGTGAACAGTGTAGTATCTGCTCTTATCTTTTGAATGTCTCTCTCTGAACAGTGTAGTATCTGTTCTTTGCGTCATGTACAACATGTCCTTGTGGAACATGACAACTTTTTGAATCTTGTGAAATTTTGGTTCATTTTTTTTGCGCCATTCTTTCAAGCTTAGCCCTGGATCTTGCAGAAGCCAGGTCAACATACTAGCAGCTCAGGTCACCAATGGCTGGGAAGGCAAGAAGATAAGATTGACTCAATCCTGGAACTCCTTCACAGCACACCAGACCCAAAACTTGGTGGTATCAGGGTTGAATTCAGGGTTGCTCCCAACATGGCAGATTGGGAAGCTGGCATACTGCCACAACTGCAGCTGAGCTGCACATTGGCCCAATGAATTTTAGTT